>WUAW01019348.1:655-18545 GCA_017165845.1 Thaumetopoea pityocampa | reverse complement strand
GTCTCTTAGAACGAGAGAGGTTATACTGATCCAGCACGCTAGACAAATGCGGGTAGGCAAACTTCACACGACATCGGTAAAATCTCTCAGGCGTGTCGGTGTCCTCACGATGTTTCACTCCACCGTTTGAAGCAAGCGATCATTCTGTGGTATTAAGAAAAAAGGGGTCATCTGTCAACGACTGATGATAAGTTATAAGATGACCACATTCAACTTGTTTTACCTTTTCAGTTACCTTCATAACATGGCTCGATTTGTAGTTAGATATTTAAATAAACTAAAATTTGTATTTAGGTATTTATAATAAACTTACAGTAACTCATCGTTTTTGCTGATCTTCCATTTTTACTTTTCTTCTTTTTCGTTTTCATTGATGTTTTAAACGCTGTGTGCAAAAAAAACTTTGCCCTTTTTCTTGACACCACAGAATTATTTAATACACACACGATTTCGAAGTCAGAGGTGCGTGCCTTGGATTCGAACTGGAAATCTGAGATTTAGCATATATGGTTTTGGAGAGGTCTTCATGGTGAAATGACTCCAAGGTAACTACCGTTTATTGTGACCTGACGCTATGAATGATGACCGGCGTGAGAACAAGTCCGGTCGCCCGATTACAATGGTTTGTATCTATACTCTTTACTATTATAAAATTGTTAAATGTGAAACTTTTAATAATCAAAGATATTTAAAAACAAACTACTCAGATCAACTAATTAAGGGCTTCTGAAGCCAAATCCATCGATGTTTGTTTGTTCAGGCTTCACGCAAAAACCAGCGGGTAGATTTTGGTTAAACTGTTACAGTCTTAAAGGCACTATTCCGACTTAAATATTGCGGCATGTTTTATCAAAATCAGTCCAGTAGAATTAATGATACAGCTTGATCCCTGTTTTAGTAGCCGCTGTTAAAGTACGGGAGATCAAGTAAAAGTGGTTCTTATGTTTTTTATATAAATCTATATGTCCCCATGTAGCGGAAAACCGACACACGCGGGCGGAGCCGCGGGCAAAAGCTAGGAGTTTACTCCTAGCTTTTGCCCGCTGAAAAATTGAATTACATACAACGTGTCGTACCACTAAGCTGTCACTTCTTTTTTTTCTTAATATAAGTGTTTTAATCTGTGATGTCATCTGTTATCTCTTGCATTTACATCTAGAATTAACCTGGTTCAGGTCAGGGTCTACTCTGATTAAGAGATATGGCTGTGGAGTATGTTCCAATGACTAACTGACACGCGCTGGCCTATATCGGTGCCCAAATTTTAAGCTCACTTCCCCAACATTCCTTCCTTAGTTTATGGCGTTTGACCAATTTGGTACAATTCTGCCAATATCCTTTGTGAAAGTAACATAAACTAGACGACGTGGTTAGCGATGAAGAATTCTTTGCAGTGAAAGGATGGAAGGTTATTTGACGAAAAGTCCTAAACTCCAATACCGCGGGTTGCTTCAACATGAGGCACACGTCGCAGTTTTTTCCAAGAATCGCTTCAGATGGACCCCACTCATTGCATCGTTGATCCCCTGAATAGATCAACATAACTTACGCCAATAGTTGAACAACACTGGATAATGTACTTCGTACACAACACTAAGGAACAGTGGTGCTAATTGTACTGTAACCGAACTTTTGAAGCGAACGTTTATAACGAACACCAACCTACAACGGCTCAAAAAAATTATGCCGCATTAATTAAGTCGGAATAGTATCTTTCAGGCTGTAACAGTTTAATCAAAAGCTACTCGCTGGTTTTTGCGTGAAGACCGAACAAATAAACATTGATGGATTTGGCTTCCGATCTGAGTAGTTTGCTTATAAAATATCTTTGATTTTTGAAAATTTGATATTTAACAATTTTATAATAGTATAGATAGATAGATAAGTACTTAACCTAAATTATTAAATTTATCCTTTAATCAGTTCGTCCTCTAATTATTGCGAGGGGCACACAATTCGCGTGCTATCGCTAGCTGACCTTTAAAATTTATCGGTGCAGTTTATAGTAAATATAAAGATAAAATAATCTACTCGCAAAAACGCAACATTATTTCGGACAGGTAAATATTTTGTAAATACACACATATTTATGTTAGTTTAATCTTTTCTGTATTATGTTTTTTATTTCTAGTAGAATAAGAACTCGTTTTATAAGAGTAAGATATTTAATCTTATTTTTAATTTCTGTAAATATTAATTGTATTTTTTTTAATATGTATAACAATAATTTAGAAGACTGTGTATTATTCTTCATCTTCTTGGCGTAGTTAAAGGTGACTTCTACTACCCGTAGTCCACTTCCCATCTCAATATACTCTTACACTTTTGGGAATATGCTCAGTGTATAAATTCATTGGCTTTAATATCTACACGATATCCAGACAACAATTCTTGGAACAACTACGAGGCCTTATTCAAGGCCGTCCGTAGCAAATCTTCTACCGACGTATTTTTCTTTCTGGCTGCGCATAAAGTGGTCAAACGACCTCAATCGACCCTCCATTTATATTAGATGCACGCGACGTTCTCTCTGCTCATCTCGTTAAGTTTGTGCGGAACTCGTCTTGAACAAGGCTTTATCATTATCATATCAGCCTACAGACGTCCACTGCTGGACATAAGACTCCTCTAATGATCGCCACACCGAGCGGATAGGAGCCGCCTGCACACTCCGACTGCCCGCGACCTTCACCGGGTCATCGGTCCACCGAGAGTTCGGGGTCGCCACTCCAGCGCAGCAAAACAACGCTTCTGGAGAGATAATTGTCCGTGATTTATTATGACTATAATAAAGGTTTGAAGCCGCAAGAACGTTTTGAACTTTTAGACAAAACTTTTGGTAAATCTATTTGTTTACGTGCTACAGATTTGAATTGGTTTGCTGAACTTAAAAGACGGACGGGAAAGCTTTGAAAATGAGGTCGACCACAAACTGCAGTTACTCAGGAAAACCTCTAAGCTATAAAAAAATATTCGTGAAAACCGACGAATTAAGATATGTAGAGCTGAAACGACAACTGGGCTTTGGATCAGCAGAATGACAGACTATTATTCAAAGCAAGGGGAATAATTGGCCCAGCACACTGTCATTATTAATTAATCGTTAAAAAATCCTTGACACCATATTAATTTACACCGATCCCTTATCACACTATTCGTCAACCGATCAGTCAGAATCTACAAATATTCTACAAATATATTTACACACGGCTTTCATTCTTTTACTAGCTATGATTCACAGCCATAGATAAGTGTACCAACGCACCAGAATAGCCAAACGAGCTTCTTGTGATACTGACTACTCGTTACGACGTATAGGGCCCCATTAGATTTATCTCTCGTAGTGACTCTCGAAATCTCTATCACACTTACCATTACTAGATCATAGTTCAGCCCATGGTTCCAAAGCTCTTTTCTAAAATAAATAGATGTGAAAGTAAATAGATAATATATTAACTGAAAAATTAAATATGCTTCGGCCTATTATTCAATTTTCTCAATTTTTTACACGTGTTTACCACACGACCACTATTTACTGGCACCTAATAATACCAAAACAAGGCAGCTAGCTCGCTACGCGTATTGCTCGCGAATTCCATGTTAGAGCATACGCGAGGTTTTAGGTGTTATGATAGATACACTTAGTACTACTTACCTACATAGAAATAATATCACAAACAAACAAAAATAGCACTTCCCAAGCCCAAGCATTAGGCGCGACATCTATAAAATGTCTATTTACAACGACGTTTAGAACAAAACAATTGTATAAAATAACCTCATCGCTTGTACTATAATATACGGATTGTATAAGATACGAACTTAAGGAAAATGTATAAAATATTTAAACCGCTACAATCTTGATTTTTCAACCAGATAATCAAGATTTTAGGACAAGTTCACCTTTGTTTTCAATGTCGGCTATGTACGATTTGTAAATAGCGTAAACAGAATTTCGCGCCGCTCGCATGTGAATGTCAGCCAATTTATTCCAATTTTGCAAATTGTATTCAAAAGAGCCTTTTAAATGGATCATAGCCCATCATATAGGTAAATGGCAAAAATTAAAAAAATCAATAACCCACATCTGCCCGAAGAAAACACAGGCCCCCTCCATAAAACAATTTTCATTTTTAACATATTGCACCCAACATTCTCCGGGTTTCTCTAAACAATAATACAAAACAATGCATATTCGCTCGATTACAATGTAACGTCGACCGTAGAAATTTCGGGCATAATTGTAACATCAATAAACAGAGTGCGTGTCCTTCCAGAATAAGCCGAAGGTGAGCTCTCGACAGAGAGATAGGGTTACCTACTCAACAAAATTTCCCCTTAAAATCTGTTAATACATTTCGATTACTGAGAATTGGGCGTGAGTTTGGAATGTTATTTCTTGTTTCTTACATTTATTTCTAACGGGGCGGAAATCTTCTTCTTTGAGGTGAATAATCCTACATTAAAGGACGCTCGCGGCGGCGGCGTGTGCGACAGTTTTCTTCAAAAGATAGTTACCTAATTATCATTTTAGTGTTTACTACTAGTTTTGGCACAAAATTAATTTATGGAGCGTAAATTAGGGTGAGTATGAGCTTTAATTTTAAAGGAATTATTTTATTATTCTTTAAATGTTTCTGGTGAATTATTTATTATTTATAGCATGAAAACATTGTAGTACAAACATATATCATTATAGTACATTAATAGAACGATTATATAATAGACAGGAAAAAATATAAAACGAAACAATAACTAATGGCATAATATTCTACTTACTTTACCTTACCATGCCATATTATATTCCAAACCATAAATCACCCAATAAATTCACGAAGACCTTAAAATGCAACTCTATATTTAAAGCAAATGTAACAAAGTGGCTATCCGTAGCCCCCCCCCCCCCCCGGAAACGAGATTTGACGGGTGGCGAACCACAACGCCGCCATTTTTATAAGATTCAAAAGAGTTAAGTTAAGAGTTCGTAAGCTGTAGAGATGAAAAGTTTGAGAAGTATAGCTGGAGTAAATCTGATGGATAAAAAGAGATATAGTGAAATAAGGGAAATTTGTGGTATGAAGGAAGATGTAGTGATAAAGATAGAGAAAGGAATGCTTAGATGGTTTGGACACATAGAGAGGATGGATGAAAGAAAATTGACGAAGCAAATTTATAAGACGAGTATGAATGAGCAAATTGGAAGGGTCGACCCAGGCGAACGTATCTCGACGAAATTGAAGTAGTGTTGAAGAAAAGCTAGGATGGGAGTACCCACAACCGACGAGCATGTATGGAAGTGTTGATGAATGTAGAAGAAGCGAAAGATGTATGTCAGGTTCGTAGCAAGTGGAAAGAAGTGGTCTCTGCCTACCCCAGCGGGAAAAAGGCGTGACTGTATGTATATACTTAATATATTTTCCCAATTTTCGGGGCAAATCTATTACGTTGAAACACTACTTTGTTACCTACTTCATGCTATTTCATAATAGGTGGCAGTAAAAGTAAATGTTTAAAACCTTTTCAGATTTATGATAGCTATTAGACATCAATTCTAATAATAATAGAAAGCTTATAATTAATTTATATATATATATATATTAAAATAATTATAACATTCTAGTACTTAGTTGAGAGGATTAGCTTTATTTATTGTTTTGTACTATTGCATACTAGATGGCAGTAGTACGACAATTATATATTGGTTTATTAAAAATGCATTCTATAAATCATAAAATTAAGTATTTGATTGTACTAAATAATTATTTAAACAGATTTGATATTACTTAAATTACATAATACATAAACTAACTTTGAATAAGAATTTGATTAAGAGCATGTTCCTATCTCCTATTTGTCCTATCCTAATTTTTGCATTAATATTCGGGTAAATATTTTTATTTGATAGTGAAATCAACAGATATAACTCAAACCAATCAGTGTTTACTACCTATATAAAGATAATACAATCACATAACGTGGTTATTCGGAATTCATACACGTCACGAAGTCAAGAGAATTCTAGAAATGTCTACTCGCCGCTAGATGTCAGAGTGGCTATATAAACAGGAGACTGCAATCTCATGCAGTGCATTCCAAAGAGAATATATGTGCATTCGAAAAACGATTATTGTTTTGAGCGGTAACAAAGTGAGTTTTCGGAATCAAACTATTTATTATTATAAGTAAAGAATACATTTATCGGCCACTATGAAGAATACTGTTGGAATTGCGTATTGCCTGATGATGGCAATGGTATTATTCAGTTTTGGAACGAGAAAAGTGTCGGGAGATGAAGAGTGTCCAGAAAAGCAACAAAATCGTCTATTCGACCAAGCGTTTGGTATGGCGTTGACACCGGCGGATTTCTTAACATCGATCATGCCACCCTGGGGATTTCACGACTATTTCAGACCTTGGAGACATCTGGCTTCTCTGAGCAGTGACTTGGGATCTACAATCAAGCTTGACAAAGATAAATTCCAGGTGAATTTAGACGTCCAGCATTTCGCACCTAACGAGATTAGTGTGAAAACGGCTGATGGGTATGTCGTCATAGAAGCTAAACACGAAGAAAAGAAGGATGACCATGGATTTGTATCCAGGCAGTTCGTAAGGAGGTACTCCCTTCCGGACGGTGTGAAATCTGAAGATGTGGTATCCCAACTTTCAAGTGACGGCGTACTTACCATAACAGCCCCAAGGAAGGTCGTCGAGGGTACAGGAGAAAGGGGAGTTCCTATCACACAAACTGGTCCAGTGCGTAAAGAAACTAAGAAGGAAGAAGATCAGGGTACATGTAGTAACGAAAAATCTTGTGATAAAGTCTAAATCTCATTTTTTTTTTCATTTTGAAGAATTAAAAAAAAGACTGATTTTTGTTTAACATATATGTAGTTCATAAAATAAAAATCGTGTTAGTTGTTTTTTTTTTTTAATAAATTTGACCCCTGATGGGTCATACCACTAAGATCGGTTGTATGGAGCCTGAATTTGATGAAGCTGTAAAAGGTCGCAGCATCTCTGAGATCTCCTGCTGAGATGGGGAAAGCTCGTAAGTGATCAAAGTTCTCTGTGCTACAAGTCGGGTCAGAAAATACTATCACGTTTAACGTGATACTTATGCGACTCGTCTGGCCATCGGACAGTAAGTAGGAACCACATTTCGCCTTATTTTTGCCCTTGGAGCGGCCCAATATGCCAGGCATTCCATTCGTCTAATGCCGGTACATATAATATATATATATATATATATATATATATATATATATATATATATATACATATATATATATATATCGCTCATCATCCAATAGAACAAAGACGTAATTAAATTTTTGCAATTTATCAGAAGCGTTTCAGTTTAAAATTGGATTATACCCATGTTGTAAATCATATCAATTATCACGATTTTTCATAATTTATAGATTATTATTAATAATTTGAGCATTCTCGAAAAAAATCCATATTAAACAACAAATTATCCAAATTAAACACAAAATAAAATTTTTACTTTTTTGCAATTACGTCATTATTCTATTGGATGAGCAATATGTTGGTCGTGTATGGCCGGCCGCGGTTCCTCCTGAGATGCCACGATGGTCATTGGTGACCGGATCCCTTGAAATTTTTGCAATTGTAAAAAATTAAATGAAAATTGACAGTTAAATATGACCGATGTATAGAAGACACTTTGAAATAAAGTGCCAATGAGTCTCGTGTTCGAATCCCGGTAGGAATAAACTTTGTGTGATAAGCACAAATGTTTGTATCCGAGTCATAGAGGTATATATGTACTAGCTGTGCCCGCGACTCCGTCCGCGTGGGCATTCGGTAAGAGCGAAATTATACATAAATAATTTTCTCCGATCTTAATAAGAATGAAAGATTAATGATAGAACATA
Organism: Thaumetopoea pityocampa; assembly: GCA_017165845.1. Classification (NCBI taxonomy): domain Eukaryota; kingdom Metazoa; phylum Arthropoda; class Insecta; order Lepidoptera; family Notodontidae; genus Thaumetopoea; species Thaumetopoea pityocampa. The sequence continues at coordinate 10,644 of WUAW01019348.1, read as the reverse complement.
AGAACAATAGAAACAGACACTAAATGTTAGAGGAAGCTTGCCACAATGCAACAGTAAAAACAGCATTCAAATCGGTTTAGCCGTTTCAGAGATTACGCGCGCAAACGCACAGACAAACAGACAAAGTTTTTTAAAACTATATTTTTGGTTCCGGTAACATAACTACAACCTATACGGATAGTTTTTTTTTTTTAAATATTCATTGTACAGACACGGCTCATTTACGATTTTATTATATGTATATATGTGTTCCTTGAAACTTGCGGTCATCGTTTTAAGAAAAACAATCAACAACAGTTTTAGCTAAATCGACCGAAGCGCGTTTCTAGAATATCGCATATTATTTCAATTAAATTTAGTGTTTGTGGACCGATTGGAACGAAACAAACACTAAATGTTACAGGAAGCTGCCACATTGCAACAGTGAAAACCGCATTCAAATCGGTTCAGCAGTTTCTGAGATTAGCGAGCACAAACGCACAAACAAAATTTCTAAAAACTATATTTTTGGCTCCGGTAACATAACTACAACTGTATGGATGATTTTTTTGAAAAAATATTCGTTGTACAGACACGGCTCGTTTACGATTTTATTATATGTATAGATTGTATTTATCTATAAGTATTATATATCGTTGTTTAGTACCCAAGGTACAAGAAATCCTAGTTTGGGGCTAGATCAATGTGTGTGTGTGTGTGTGTGTGTGTGTGTCAAGAATGTTATTATATACTAGCTTTTGCCCACGACTCTGCCCGCGTGAGTGTCGGTTTTCCGCTACATTGGAAATCCCGAAACAATTATTGATTTATATACGAGTAGTCTTAGAATTATTTGAGCTCCCGCACCTTAACGGCGGCTACTAAAACAAGGATCAAGCTGTATCTCAATTCTACTGGATGATTTTGATGAAACATGCCACAGTATTTAAGTCGGATAGTACCTACCTTTAAGACTGCAATAGTTTGACCAAAATCTACTAGTTTGTTTTTAATATCTTTGATTTACAAACTATAACATTTAACAGTTTTATAATAGTATAGATTATTATTATTTATATTAAAAAAGGATTTCAATTATCAATGTTATTATTTCAATTATCCATCTTAAAGGAGTTTGTTGTCTGCTACAGAAATTCTCATCGCCGTAAAATTATTCTATTACATATTGTCAAGGTGATGTCTGCACTGGTCTATGATTACGAGACTTGTCATAATCGGTTCTTCAGGGTTCCACCGTTACGTCTGACTTTATTGATATATGTATCTTTGAAGAGCAATCAGTCTGTACATGACTGAATCAACTTTTTTTTTGTAACTGCGGGATAAATGTGCTCAAATGAAATATATTACTCAGTTTTTGTACTATTTATAAATAGCTACATTGGTGGTGTAGTGGTGCCAGACATGTCTTGCGATCTAAAGGACGTAGGTTCGATCCCGGCCCGTACCACTGGGTTAATTAAAACGTATGTACCGTCTACATTATAGACATCAATGTACATGGAAAAGGAAAAACTTCATTTGAGAAAATCTGCATGCCCGCATGGATGTGTGAGGTCAATCAACCCGCATAGGCCAGCGTAATAGACTGCGGCATAACCACCCCTCTTTATAGAGGATGCAGTGGGAGTGAATATGGACTAGGGATGATTTATAATTAAACATTATTAAACTTATAAGGGCTGATGATTACAATGTATTTTATTGCCACATTTAGGTCAGAGAACAGAACTTGGCTCTATAATAGGTCCCCTGGGTGACTAGTATTTTGGGACCGTTAATATTTGTATGGGAGCTTGAAGTTGTCATTTGGGTCGCCAAATAAAAAAGCGTTAAATCAGTGAAAATATATCAGCGACATGTGCGAGTTTATTACATTTTTTTTTCATTTGACTTGTTCGTAACAACGTAACTCGTTCATGTGTATAACAAGATATTCTCTAAATAAGAATAACTAAATATGAATTTGATTTAATACTGAAAGTGGCCATCTTTTTTTCTTGAAGTCTGTTCATTCATACTTTGTTTCTATCATGACCGAGTAGTCATCACTCAATTTGATATGCATCTTAGGTTGACCGGGATCTGAAACTAAAAATAAACGATATCAAAATTATTTCAAGCCAAAAATAATCATATGTTTTACAGAGAAGTGCTTTTCTAGTTAGGAACAAAAATTTAATTTTTTTTTTCGTTTATAGGGGAAGGCAAAGTCACCAAAGTCCATTCATCCCTGATGTAATTGTATAATTTTCAGAAGTTAATAAAATACTAGTGTAACTCATGTTGCTTCTTGAGTTTTGACGTCAGTCCGACGATTACCACGTTGACTGGGAAAGTTCTGCAGGCTTATTGCTTTAAAAAAGACGACCACTTTGCTATGTAGTCATAGTTTTATTTCAATGTTTAATTTAAATACAGTACGTCTTCGAGGTCCCAGTGATGTACTTATACGCTCGAACAATAGCAATAAAACATATTTTCCGTCTACTATTTGTCCCTTCGAGCGCAGTCTTGTAACGGTTTCGATCTTCAAAATTACGAATGTCATTACTATGTTAAACTATAAACCTTAAAACGGTGAAATATAGGTTTGATTTTTAATTGCTATAGAGATACATTTACATATTTGTAGCTGCATTTCATTCGATAAAGTTCAGTGTCACCAAGTTTGTTGATAGGATTCTCTGAATCATGTCAAACTGTACTACTGACTGGTGTACTAATATCTGCTTTTGACGCCAGATTCTTCTATAAAAATGCACGACAGCACAGGACGGTGCAACTTATCCATTATATTCTCTTCTGTCGTCTAACCATTACCAATACCTACCGTCCATCTTAATCTAGGTAAGTCAGGATCTGTTATTAATTTAGGAATATGGCTGTACGAACAGGGCTAAAGCAACTAACTTTTACCACAGTACATTATTATTGAGATATTAACCGGGACTCAGTCTTATGTGCACTGCAAAACACAGGGAAGCCATAGAAATTTAAGTGTGATTGGCCAGGGTTGAATCGAAAACTTCATTTTATTTTAAAATAGAATAAATTAAGATAGACTAAGCATGGTGAACTTCTCTGAATATTTTTTAAAAGTTCTTAATTTTAGGCTTTGGGTTGATATTGGTTTCTTTTTAAGCATTATTTCCAAAAACTATTTTTATTACACCACTATGATTCAAGAGTGAATTTATTATTACAAGTCTACTTATCACACTGTATACCTAATGTCGATGGTAAGATTTATAAACTACTTTTCAACGTTTGTAACGCTTCAAGGACCAAGCAGGCATAGGCTTTACTTTATGTTCTTACATGTTTGTAACTTTTGGATCTAACAAACTACAAATAAAATTTATAAGTGGAAACTGAATACAAACATAATATATGTCTCAACATAGTAGGCATTTCATCTTCATTTTTTACATTGATCTGATTGCTATCAACATTATTGACATCAGCGAACGCCATCTCTGGAGTTGCAAGTGTTTCAACCAGCTCTTTTTCTACTTCTACTACTTTCTCTGTCTTGCTATAGTCATCAACTACACTCCTCTCAGGTTCATACTTCTGTTGTAAAATTTTCTTTCCTTTGACATCAGGCTTGATGCTTAATACCCTCGTAATCTCATCCCGTATTTTGGCTTTGACATCTTCTGACAAGTCTATACCGCTATCATATTGTTTTAAGTATCTAGTAATTGGTACATCATCATCACTACTGCCATCATCTGTCAAAACTTTTCGAGATGAACCTGAATTTTCAGTATCCAGAAGTTTCCGCCATTTTGTTGTGAGATCGTCAGCCATTTTCTGAAATGAAATTATGTTTAAGAACAGAGAAATAATGCAATGGAAAACAATATTTTGATATTGTCGCTGGTTTAATAATATATACTTTATTAACCTGCATTGGGTCAACATAATGCATGGCGAGAATTGTGATGGTGATGGCAGTGTGCCAATAGTGCCATTGTAATAAAATATAATCTGTAACTTTTTTTAATCTATGTAACAAGAAATTCAGAGCAACAATAGAGATATGATCATTCCAAAATTTTAAGAAAATATTAACAGATTATATTACCTACGACTTCACCCCCTATCACAATATGTATTAATAAATGATACATACAAATTTCATAGGTTTCGGTATTCTAAGCATACAATGCTCTGGATGTGCTTCAAACTTTTCGCATTTCGAGCATAGGTCGTAGTCCGGACACGTGATGCATTTATATCTGAATCCAATAATGGTCTCATTGCAACTATTACATATTACATGATCATGTCCTGTACTCTCTTCCACATTATCATTATGTTCTTGTACTGTAATTATATTTATTTATTATTTATCTTAATTACACTTCATACATAAAATACGTACAGGCGGACTTAATGCCTTAGGTATTTTCTACAAGTCAACCTTAGGGTAGTACATTACAACAAAAACTAGGTGCATTCACAGACGAAAAGGAATTGTGAGATGAGATGAAAGAACAAAACGGTTATTACATACTAATACATACATGGAAATACAATAAACTAATATATAATAATAAACTCAAATATGATATTAGACTATTACAACATACTCAAAAAAAAAAGGAAAATAAGATTATGATGATTCTACTAATTCACGCAAAAGGAATTCGCGAACAGTCTTTTTGAACGAATCATGTGTAGCACATAACCTGATTTCGGTACGAAAGTCATTATAAAAAAAGAACAGATGGAACAAAAAAAAAGAAGAGTTAATTGATGAAGGAAGGAAGGTTCTTATCATGAACAGAACAAAGGTATTGAAAATTAGATGAAATGTAAGTAGGGGCTTTGGGAGAAAGGTATAGAGAGAAGTAATTTATACTATTATAAAATTGTTAAATGTAAAATTTTCAAAAATTAAAGATATTTAAAAACAAACTACTTGGATTGACTAATTAAGGGCTTCTAACACAAAACCTGTTGATGTTTGTTTATTTGTTCGGGCTTCACGCAAAAACCAGCAAGTAGATTTTGGTTAAACTATTACAGTCTTAAAGCTACTATTCCGACTTAATTAATGTGGCATGTTTCATCAAAATCGGTCCAGTAGAAATGAAGATAGAGCTTGATTTCTGTTTTAGTAGCCGCCTTTGAGGTACGAGAGGTCAGGTAAAACTGGTTCTAAGGCTTTTTATATAAAATTATGATTGTCGGGATTTTCCGTGAAGGCGGAAAACCGACATTCGCGCGGGCGGAGCAGCGGGCAAAAGCTAGTGAATAATAACTATATCATCATGAGCATTTGGTGGCCTAGGAAAATAAACCCTACTTGCAATCAAGAGGTCTCTTGGTCTAAACCCATTCTTGTACCACTGGGTTATTCAAACTTATGTGGTAAATATTCAATGCCTGTAGCATATCTAGCTCCCGTACTTTAACGGTGGTTACTAAAACATGGTATCATGCTGTATCTTGAATTCTACTGGATGGATTTTGATAAAAATGCTGCAGTATTTAAATCATCATAATACCTTTAAGGCTGTAACAGTTTTATCAAAATCAACCTGCTGGTTTTTATGTGAAGCTGGAACAAACATGGACAGATTTGGTTTCAGAAGCCCTTAATTATCGAGCTGTGTAGTTTTTTTAAATACCTTTAATTTAAATAATTTGACATTTAATAATTTTATAATGGTTAAATGGTTTAGATTGTGTTTTAAGTAAAAATATTTTATTTGTGTGCCTTAGTAGCTTACTGTATGATATAGAGATAAAAATAGTGTCACTCAATCTCTTCTCATAGGTGTTTTAGAACCGACTGAGGGGTCAGGATAATATGGATGGCAGTGTTGTCTTGTGATTCAACCAATATTTATTGTTATTTTCATTCATTGCCTTGCCAAGCTTGGCGATTATGGCAAATCCTTTCATTTTGTGAAGGAGGCCCATGTCCAGTAGTGGATGTGCAAGTGTTTAGGATAATGTTGAATAAATAGGCTGCAACAAATATATTAAAAATATAATAGTTGCCTCTTCTAACTACAATTATTAGAGTAATTATAAGAGATAGAATGTATTCATATCCTTTAAATAAAAATTAAAAACTATTAGGTATTAAAATTATTAGACAGATAAATGAGTAAATATAAATATCAAAAAATAAAAAAAATATCAGCCTGTGTAAATTCACTACTGGACCAGTTTGGTAGGCATCTTGGATCTTTATATTTAATTATCCTTGTTAACATTGGATGATGGATTATGAGTTATTTCTTAGCTTATCATTACATCAATTACAGGAAGAGATGGAATGATGTTATTTTTATATTGGGATAACTGTCTTCAATTTCATATTACTACACATGATCTACTGTGTAGAACCAAAACGAGAATAGTGTCACTCTGTCTTTTCTTGAAAGTGCTGAGAACTAGCTGCGGGATGTATCAGAATCGTGGGGAGCAGCATTATCCTCTGGTTCAATCAACATCTACTGCAGCCTCTGATAGGCCTGGTAAACATAGACAAAGCCCTCCCTTTTAAAGAGGAGGCGCATGCCTAGTAGTGGACTTCCGTGGACTAGTAATGAAGTGTGAATACCAGTGTCAAATGGATTGTCATTAAGAAATCTGGGCAATTGTGTTGGCAAGCACAGAAAATTCAACACTTTGATGACATTACTTTTCTCAATCAGCATGCAGCATTAAAAAAAGTACTGCTAGCTTTATACTGCTATCAGTCAATCAAAATAAATACTGATTATGTAATCTAAGCCTTTACTTTTCTCACCCATTTTGAATGTATTTCATTCAAAATAGGAGACAAAGTATACCTAACAACAGCTATTGTTTGAATGCCTTTAAATGTTTTTTTTAATATGTTCTGTAGTGGATTTAAACAGACTGATTATGATTAATTGTTAATTGATATAGACCACACAACACGGATCAGTTTTTTCAATTAGTGACAAGTTTCTGTATGTAATTCAATTCGCTAAGAAAAGCATAGTAAAAGCTACACAACTCTGGGATATGCATTTACGCCTATAAGTTTATCATTCTTGATAAACTTATTCATCAAAATGGATGTAAAAAGTGTATAACCATCAATAGGATTATTGGTCAGGAACAATGTTGGTGCGGCATCTATAGTCAGATGCTTGGTCTTGATGTGGCGTGGAGAAAAATGTGTGGAACACACTCGATGGAACAGCCTTACATTCTTCTCCAGTAAATCTTGTCTCCCTATTGCTTGAAGCCATTCAATTTGACTGAAAAACAAAACTGACATTACCTCTTGTGATCCCGGCATTAAGATTGGTAATGGTACATACAAGGGTCTTTAAATAATAATTTGTTGTGCATATTTAAAGATAAACCTTACCGGTATCTTTCTTTGGGAAAAGTGTAGAAATGGATGAATTTACTGTTTGCTGAATTGCGTTTACATCCACGTACACAACAATAATTCACCATAATCAAAACTTCTTCTTTTTAGTTTATGGCGTTCGTTTGACTGCCAACAAAGTCAATAATATAATGCCGTCAACTCAATAATAAATAATAGTCCAATAATGAAGGTATACTTAGACAATATGTGAAGTTTCATTCATTTTCATTACGCATTTGTCCTTTTGGATTTATGCGTATTGTAATTGTGTATTTACAAACAAAAATTAGAGATGTAGACACAAGCGTCACAACTGAATTAAAAAAGACTTTTATTCTTATTTCTTTAGGAAGACACTGACTCTTATTTTTAGTAGCTTCATGTTTCAAAACACGTTTATAAAAATAAAAAAAATACGATACCTAACTGTAATTCGAAGAATTGTTCGGATAATCATCGCAATCACTAATAATCTGTGGTAATTAGCACTCTGTAGTTTGTATTTTTGTACTTTATTTACTTTTTTACTATAATTTGTTTTAGCGTTGCAAAATGTACGTGTTTATCGTCTTTATTTATTGATTTTTTCTTCTTTGGAGGCCTCTCGCAAATTCACGGTCTGGAGTTGTTTTGGTGTAATAGTTCTGTGAGATGTGAAATAGAAACTCACATGTTTACGCAGTGTTTACAAAGGACTCCTTATTTAAACATAAGTTTTGTGTTCAAAAAACGCGTGTTCTTAACATATCTAAATATAAGTGCTGTGTTGTGTGTATTAAATGAATAAACTATATTTGAATAAATCTTTGGTTAAAAACATAATTTTTGATGATAATTTGATTCAGATTTGAGAAAAGTAATAAAAATAAATACTAAATCATTAATTCATCAGGAATGAAACGAATGATATGATTTTTCTAAACCGAAGAAGTGCCATTTTCTTTTCCATCTGAAATAGATATGTAAATCTATAAATTAGTAATATACGTAGTACCTATATAGATCTATTTATGTATAGTAGTAACTACAAATCAAAAGTTCAGATGGCAGTACCACGTAACTTCCTCTTTAGCTGCCGAGAAAAGTTTCTATTTCAGTATTATATTAATGTACTCTGTGTACAAATCCTAGTCTGTATCATAGGATTGTGTCGTTCGTTCATTCACAAAGATCGATTTCAATGTTGTGTTCAAACCTGTTATGAGAATAAACCGGGCTATGACCGATTATTAAACTGGACGGAGCCAAAGCTTCGAATGCGTCTCAATCTTTATTGTTTGTATCTACTTTTGTCAATGTGTGTGTTCTCTATCGTTGGGCACTATGACTGGGAATATCGATATCACGGTAATAATAATTCTTAATAGTTATTTCTCCATCCCAGCATAAATTATATTATATTGCACTACATTCATAAGAAACTGGCTGAAAAAACACTGGGCCAAATACATTTCTCTTATAACCGATGTACACTGGGAACCTAAGGTATTGAAATGGTATAATAATTGGTCCGAGAAACCGGGTCATTCGAATGAATGACTAGATTCCAGCGAAACCTTGTGAGACTCTCATTATAAATCATAGATTGATAGGTTTGCGATCTCAGTTGAGATATAGTGTGACGTGAAATTAATGAAATGAAACGAGGGCACCACTTTAGCCCATTATCTTGTTTTGACGTTTCGTGGTAAAGGAAAATATACCTTTTATATTATTTATATTCTATTAGACCGGAGTTTAATTATAAATTTACCGGAACCCAAAGTGTATTAAATTTATTATATATTTAATTTAACTGATAGATCATTATTCTTATCGGCATGAATTATTATATGAAATCGCGAAGGCATACAGGTTTAATCGCGAAGTGTTCCTATTCCGCTGAGCACATGGTGCATACAATGTAGAGCTACTACATCTACATGTAGCAGTTTATTTGCTCATTTAATTTACATATTGCTAAATTGCTAGAATAAATTCAGCTTATCTTATAATCACGTGGTTCATAGACACATGCACTCAGTTACCAGGTGACGTCAATATACTGACTGATATGATCCATATCAAATACTTAGCTTGCCTATAGTATGGACATTAGGTCCCCATATAACAAAACTTACAATGATAAAATACTACTGAAAAACTGTTTAGTTCTGTGTGTCATGATTGAGATTATTGAAAGATTTACTTCAAATTGTTATATGTTTTATGAAAATAATGTCATCGATATCGATAAATTGACATAACAAGATCACAACATAAGTAAATTTGCTGTTGTCTATGGGACTGTACACGCAAACGTCATAGGACTATTTCTATGCTTGTCATTATCTGATGAAGTGAGTGACCCGTTCGTTCATGATCGACACAACCTACTGTAGCACTACCACAGATTAGTAAGTAATATGTCTATCACTACTATCTACGGCACAGAGTACATTAATATAATACTGAAATAGAGACCTCTCTCGCCACCCAAAAGAGAAAATTACGCAGTACTGCCATCTGAACTGTTGAATTGTAGTTACTATTGTATATGGGATTCTGTCACCGGGAGTGTAAGCGATTAAACCGGGGGTGGAAAATTTTCTCAATTTTATTGTTTTAGTAC
>WUAW01019340.1:42052-53717 GCA_017165845.1 Thaumetopoea pityocampa | reverse complement strand
AACTCTTTTCTTGAAAACACTCAGAGATGAGCTATCCTGAATACAATTAGGAAGCGAGTTCCATAAGCGTTACCGCACGTACAGTGAATGACTCACTGTAACGACTTGATTTGTGCTGCGGGATACGCAAAAGAAGAGAAGAACTTGTGCGTCAGGGTTCTCCCCTGGGGACAAGATATTCAAAACGTTCTTAGAGATAGGTTGGTGAATTGGAGTTATGAAGAATAGAGAAAAGAAAAGACAGAACATGAGCATCTCGACGATCCCGAATAGGCATCCACTTTAAGCGTTTCCGAAACTCCGACACATGGTTGTATTTTCGGAGACCAAAAATGAAGCGAATACATAAATTCTGTAAACGCTCAAGTTTATTTTGAATGGAAATTTGAAATTCCAGTTTCAAATTTCACAGAAAATAACCTGCTTTTATCAAGCAAATGAGTAAATGGTACCTAATTTCTTTTGGCACTACCCTCGTTCAACGTGACAGACTCGCGTAGCCGTAGTAGGTACTCCTCAAACCCACGACGAAGTCAACATTCACGGGACCCCATGTTCTAGTTCTCACGCCGTTCAACAGACACCCGCCAACAGCAGTGGGCAGCGGCGTTTTCATATTGTTCAAAGCACGCTTGTCTACAATAACCGCCAAGATGTGTCCGGCGCGGCGTCGGCAGTCGGTGGCGGATTGTGCGTCTTTTAGGAGGCCCGTGTCTAAGTGACAGCGTATTTCCGAAAGCGGATGATTTTTATCAAATGACCAGGACACAGACAGCGGAAGCTTCGGCCGCGAGTCGGATTCCAACTCGACGACAACGCCCAAGACTGTGGTGAGCCGGCCGCGTGCCACCGCCGACAGCACCAGCGCCAGCGACTCGGAGCGCGCGCCCACCCCCTCGCACCACCCCTCGGCACCGCCCTCACACCCTGCACACGTCAAGGTACCCCTGTCGACTGCACCTAGCTTCACCGCATGCATAAAATCATCTAGTCCAACACCATCGTGACGTAAAAAATAAAATTAGAAACGCTTCCGCTTTCACCACACGAGAGAATGCTCTGGGCCGGCCGCCGACGGTCGCGTGCGCACACACTCGGCGCACGCGCGACACGCGTGCTGCGGGGGCGCGGCGCCCTGAGCGGGAGCCGGGAAACCAGGAAACGTTACATCTTTTAAAAGCGCATGACATCATCGAAGACCCTGAAACGAACAAGTATAATTACTTCGCATATTTGTATTTATTTTATTCGGGACACGAACAGATATACAAAGATATTTTATTCGGGACACGAACAGATATACAAAGATATTTTATTCGGGACACGAACAAATATACAAAGGTATTTTTCTCTTATTCGTATTTAATAATGAATAAGGATTAGAAATTATCTGAACACACCTATGTATTGATGACGTGTAGCATTTGGCGCACTTGCGGATGGAGTCTCAGCGCGCGCGACCGCGGCGCCGCCGTGCCGCCATACATCAGACGTCCGTGATCATATTGATCACATTATTAAAAAAGGGTCGAAACTGGTGGAGTTTGTTACCAGACTAACTAACAATTTAAGATTTTATTTAAATTTAATTTAAGGAGTTTGTAATTCCAATCATCTTGTTCGGCTGATATGTTCTCCTTTACAAAATCATTCACGGAAAAGTAGACTGTCCCGATGTATTAGGTGAATTACAACTCCAAGCACCAAACCCGGGACTCGCCTACAGCACCGTATAACACTCGCTCAGTCTTTTTGTCACAGAATTAGGCGCAACATTCGCTTTTGAATCGTCCGTGTCCTGCGAGTGTTTACAAGGCGCTTGTCAGCGTCGACTCGTTTAACGCATAGCTCAACGGCACCAAAGAATTTTATTTTTGTTTTTATTAAGTAGTAGAGACTTGAATGTGTTTCACCTTATGCAGATCTGTTTCTAAAGTAAGCACTGACGCAGCCACCTTCAGCCGCGTACTGTTACAAACGCCCAGGGGCCGGTCCAAACTGCAGTATTTATATTGTGTAATTATATCTTATATGTTATGTTGTAACGACCAGTTTTACGAACCTTAAATTAAAAAAAATATTAAAATTAAAAATACATATTTATGTTTTTTTTTTTAATTAATCTAAGGCTTTTGAAGAAATTTGTCAACATGTGATCACTTTTGACTGCATTTAGTATTTCAAAGAGACGACGAGACGGACACATTCCTCGCGCTATGTAGCACACCACCGCACACTACTGCTGCGACGTCCGTTGTGCGGACGTCTGCTATAAAGCGGACATGTTGAGAAATATTCCTGCCAAGTTTGAAGCTTCTATTTTTAAAAACAAAAAATTTATCGGTTTTTGATTCGAGACAGAGCTCTGTTTGCACGGTGCGCGGCGCCGTCGGGCGCACTCACACTACGAATATAAAATACCATAAAAATATATGAAAAGGGTTACACGTTGGTTACTGTTTCAATGCGGTGTCCTGAATGAACTAAATGGGTTACGTCCTCGTGGTACCTTGCCATTTACCATCATCGCTCTACCCCAACATCAGCGGTCCTCCCGTTCAGTGCCGAGGGGGCTCCCGCTCGGGCCGCCAGTAGAGCCAACTTGTTTCAAACCGCCCGCGCCGAGTCCCTGAACCGGCCCCGACCGGGCGCGCGGCCGCCGACCGGTTTCCCTCCAGTGCACCGTGATGTAGTCAGTATGTTGTGTCCTTATGGAATCTCCGTAATATTAACTTTGATCGGGACCGGGGTATCTCCGGGAGATACGTAGGATGACTCTTTACTTAAATTGATAACGTTACCGATAAAGGATAGTATTTACGATAAAACTGATTGTACTGCAGAGCGCGAGCAGCGGCGTGTCGCGGCAGGCGTCCCAGACGTCGTTACTGGAGCAGTTCGCGGCGCAGGCCAAAGAGCTGGTGCGCGAAACCACCCGCCAGAGCAGCCAGGAGGGCCTGCTCTCGCACGTGGACAAGGTGCCGCCCGCAGCTCACGGTGCCGTAGTTCGTTTCCCTGCGGGACCTCTTTGATCTCTCGCGATCTAAAGGAAGAGTATAAAGGAAAAGAAACAGTCGAGGGTACAGCGGCAGCGGGCGAATAAAGTAACCGTCGCTAGAGTAATCGGGCTTGCGAGGACCGGGTACTGACCGGTGCTTATTAACAGGAGTGTAGGGGGTCGTCGTCGTCCCCACTCCGTGCTCGTCCCCACCACAGGGGCGCGAACCCCGCCTAATCAAGAGGGGAATTAGGCCGTAGTTTAACACGCTAGCCTAGTATGGGTTGGTAGACTTCATGCACCCATGCAGGTTTGCGGGTTTCCTCACGAAATTTTCCTTCTCCGTTGAGTACACTGGTGTCTACTGTATAATATAGACCGTACGCGGGATTAAAATAACCCAGTGATAGGGGACCGGGACTGAACATGCGGCCTTCCGGTCGCGAATCGCGTCCAGCGCCACTAGATCACAACAAACTACCTCACTTATAACTACCTCGGTAGTAATGTCCTGTATAAACGAGTCCCTCGTGCTGTGGAGTGCGCCCCGCGGAGGCCGGCGGCTGCGCGCGTCGCTTTGTACTTCGGTAACAGTTGCGTCATTGGACTTCATTCGTAATGCGATCACCACGCCGCCGGCCCCCGGAGGCGCGCCGCCGGCCGCCCGCGGGCGCGCGCTCCGCCCGCGCTGAGACGGCGCCGCACACGTGCGCGCGTACGTTACATGTGCAGGCGCCGCCGTGCGCCACGCACGCACGCGGAGCTCCCAGTGCCCAGGGGTACCGTCGCGCGCTCGTCCGCATGCACTATAGTGACGGGCGAAAGAAGCGTATTACAGATTATTCACAAACATCTAACGCCTAATTTAGGAGATAAAATGTTAGGAAATTTATAAATTTTAATTACTCGTGAAAATGACCAGTTCATTGACTTGACTGACTGACTCGTGAAGCCTTCGAAAGTACACATTTAGAGTGACATGGTTTTTAATCTAAGCAATATTAAAGTTTCATAATCACCCAGTGCGCTCGGCCGCGCAGGCCTCCGCAGCGTACCGCCGCCTGTGGACGGCGCGGGTTGAACACTAGCGCGCGCTCCGACTTAATGCTCTTTCAAGTAATTTAATTTTTTACTGAAAAAAAAACATTCTAATTATTACAGTTTACGCTGCACGCCAAGAAGGCCGCCGAAGAAGCGTCTAAAAGTATGCACGAAGCCTCGAAGTCCGCTTTCGAAGCCAGCAAGACCGCCACCGCTGTTAGTAAAAATACCCTGGAGGACCTGACTTACGTCGGGAAATCCACATTTGGGGATTTAACGAAGAGTGCGAAGGAAGTTGCCGCAAAAAAAGGACTTCTGATGAAGGTAGGCGCACTTTACGGTCTTACGCGATGTCCTTGCGCGTCCGCGCGCAAGGCACGGCCGCGGTCGGAGGTGGTGACGCGCACGCGCTACGGCCGTCCGCGTACCCTAACGTAACGGCCACGGACTCGAGGGGCGCCGCGTGGTGGCCCGTGCCGTTCAACGCAGCGACCAAGTGCAGCGTGCGAACTGACCGCGGCACCCCTTATGCACCGCGTGTTACAAGGCGCCGCCGTCGTCACTGTGAACTGAGTCACAGAGTGAGGACGGCGGACGTGGTTCCTGACACGCGCCTCTTCATGTTCAGGGCGAGAGTCAGGAGTCGGCGAGCAGCGCGTCCGGCAGGCGCGACTCGACCGCCCTGCAGACCGCCAACCTGCTAACGACGACGCACCGCGACTTCTTCTCGAACATCAGCTCGGATCTGAACGGCTTGGCTGCGTCCACCTCGAGTATGTTCAGCGACTTGTTCGGGAGCAAAGGTGAGATACTGGCTCCTTAATGTACATCATTAGAAGAAAAGAATTCCAAAGGAAGACTGATTGAATTAGGAAAAAAGAGTTACAAAATCAGAGTAGTGTGAGAGCAAAATCGCTACATTATGACACGCAGCGCGGCGCGACCGCGCGTGCAACGTAAAACCAAACGTAAAATCAAATCAATTCGTTTTTAATATCCCCGGTCGCGTGGAGCGGCAGCGGGCCAGGTGAATGCAGTAATGTGCAGACATGGCCACAGGTAAACACACGAAGCCACCCGAGTCGCCCCGCGGCGCGGCGGCCGGCGCCCCGCTGGCGGCGTTCGGTCCGTTCTCGCAGGGCGCGCGCGGCCTGGTGCAGCGCTCGCCGCTGATCCGACACGCGCCGCCCGCGGCGCAGCCTCCTCCCGCCGCGCCGCGGCCCTCCGCCAACACCGAAAACCAGGCCTTCCTCAACGACGTGAGTTCACTTCGCACCTCTAGCGACACCTTGGGGAACGGTACACACCTTCATTCGAATACTTCTCATCTCTCAACCAGGGAAGCGTCACCAATAAGCCTCTTTTCATGGCCTCTCCATAGAATCCAAGGCTGTTAGGTGGCACTTCCCAGCTCCAGCCCACATCTGGCAACAGTACTGCACACACGAGCAGACTTGCACTTTATAAAGCATAAGCAGCTGACCCGGTGTAAAATACCGTCGGACTTCAGCTAAGACTCTCAGCTTTTTGGCAGCTAATTTGACTCCAGGCTCAATGAACCGCCCAAACTTAAGGTCAGGAGAAATCTCCATTCCTAGCAACTGAAGGCGACTGCTGTATTCCAAGGATACCCCCCCCCCCCCCCCCCGAAGAATAGGAGCCAAGGTGAAGGTGAACGGACCCTTGGGATGATAGCTCGATTTTAAAGTTATTTTAACTTGTCCTGCGGGCAAAGCCGCAGACAGAGACCAATTAGAAATAATCTTACCATTGTAAGCGAATGAAAAAAAAATCTAATGAGTTCTGACAGTTGATGAGTGTCGACGTGGACGACCCCTGAACCACGCCGAGTGAGTGCATGAAACAATGACGATTGGTGCAGGTAGTACAGCACGTGCTGGAGGGCGAGGGGGTCGGCTGGCTGAAGCTCAACCGACTGAAGAAGCTAATGGAGGACGAGTCGTACAGGAATATGGTGCTCAGCAAGTTGAACAGGAACTTTAACAGAAAGACCACGCCCAACGATAAGGTCGACGACGTCGTAAGTAGAGCGCTGTGTGTGGACGCGCCGGGCACCGGCGTCAGCGCCGAGCTGTGCACCTCGCTGGCCTGTGCCCAGCGTCTCGCTGTGTTCTTTAGTTTGTCCTGTTTCACGTATTTTTTCTTCTTCCACAACTTAAAATTCCATAATTAGGATAGGAGGTGATTTTTCTGACTCGTATTTTATGTTGTGGGTCAATACCACTACTCATTAGGTCCCTACTTGCGATGAGCGTTGAATGAACGGACTAGTTAAACCAACCGTCAACGTTGAATGAACAGACTAGTTAAACCATCCGTAGACGTTGAATGAACGGACTAATTAAACCAACCGTCAACGTTGAATGAAGGGACTAGTTAAACCATCCATCAACGTTGAATGAACGGACTAGTAAAACCAACCGTCGACGTTGAATGAACAGACTAGTTAAACCAACCGTCGACGTTGAATGAACGGACTAGTTAAACCATCCGTCGACGTTGAATGAACGGACTAGTTAAACCATCCGTCGACGTTGAATGAACGGACTAGTTAAACCATCCGTCAACGTTGAATGAACGGACTAGTTAAACCAACCGTCAACGGCGAATGAACAGACTAGTTAAACCATCCGTCGACGTTGAATGAACGGACTAATTAAACTATCCGTTGACGTTGAATGAACAGACTAGTTAAACCATCCGTCGACGTTGAATGAACGGACTAGTTAAACCATCCGTCGACGTTGAATGAACAGACTAGTTAAACCATCCGTCGACGTTGAATGAACGGACTAGTTAAACCATCCGTCGACGTGAATGAATGGACTAGTTAAACCATCCGTCGACGTTGAATGAACAGACTAGTTAAACCATCCGTCGACGTTGAATGAACGGACTAGTTAAACCATCCGTCGACGTTGAATGTGCTCCTGGTCGTTTATATACTCTTCGTCTCCCATCGTGGGTAAATAAATAAAATCTAGACTCATCGGATCAATCTTCACCTGTCCATTGAACGTGCTCTCGAGCCAACCGTAACCTGGCAACTCGATGTTCTCTGAGAAGTTTGGGGCCATTTGTTAGCCTGTAAGGCTTTATATCAGCTTCACGAAGCCGCCGTAGAATCGTGGCAGAGCTCACATTGTCGTGGTAAATTTCTTGAAGACTGGTTAGCGTCGGAACAGCCGTAAGAGGTCCATTTATTAGCATAGTGCTCACGATGAATCGCTCTTCCCGTGTAGTTGTGCACCTTGGCCTACCATTTTTTAGTACTCTAGTACTCATGCCGGTTTCTCGAAATTTATATTATATGTTTAAATAAAAATAATTTAGATTTAATACTGAAAACGTGCGGTGCACGCGGTGGGTGGCGGTGCGGCGTGAGCGTTTTACACAAAATTATTTTATGCTTTTTATTGTTTTAAAAATGTAGTAGGAGCTATATTTTAAAAAAATATATTTTTATTTGAAAAAAAATCATTTTCTACTTTTCTAAATTTTATATTTGAAAATTCGGGATACCTGATGCGAACCAATGACGTGGCTCCCGCTGCAGGCTGGTGTCGCGTGGGCCCCGCCCCGTGGCGCCGGGGCGGCGCCGAGTTGGTTTAAAATATCAATTACAAAGTTTGCATCGAACGCACAGACAGACCTGAAAGCGGGTGATAAAAATGTATTGATAAGTAAATAGAGCAAGTGAGGAGCGCGGTCGCGCGTGGTTCGCAGTTCGTGAGCAAGCCCGTGTGGAAGGGCATGCTGCGTGTGCTGCAGGCGGCGGTCCAAGGGCTGGAGCACACGTACTCCAACTTCGGCCTGGGCGGCACGGCGTCCGTGTTCCAATTGACGGAAATGGCCCACACGCATTACTGGAGCAAGGAAGTAGCGGGGCTCGACGGGGGCATGGCCACTTCGGCGTTCGGTGAGGCTTACGGGAGGACGGATCTGGACACTCCCTCGTCGTCTCCTTCCTCGAGGAAAAGCTCGCAGACAGGTAATGATTTGGCAGAGATTTTTAAGGATCAATAAAAACGTTCAAAAGAAGTCCGCTGGCGGTCGGTGTCTTTTGCCATGTAACATACTAGCTTTTGCCCGCGGCTCCGCCCGCGTGAATGTCGGTTTCCCGCAACATGGGAATCCCGATACAATCATAGATAAATAAAAAAGCCTTAGAACCACTTTTACATGACCTCTCGTACCTTAACGGCGGCTATTAAAACAGGGATCAAGCTGTATCTTCCATTCTACTGAACAAATTTTGATGAAGCATGTCGCTACTGCGACAAATTTAAGTCGGAATGTACCTTTAAAACTAATAGTTTAACAAAAATCTACCAGCTGGTTTTTGCGTGACGCCCGAACAAACAAACAAACATCGACGGATTGGGTTTCAGAAACCGTTGATTAGTTGATCGGAGTAGTTTGTTATTAAATATCTTTGATTTTTAAAAATTTGATATTTGTCAATTTTATATTATCATAGTATAGCGTAGATATCAGCCGCGAGTAGCTCGCTAGTACTTTTTGTTTCTCGGCGGAACCATTGAAAGTGGGCCCTGTTGCGGGCCGGCGCGAGGCCTTGCCCCGCCTCGCGCCGCGGGAGCGCGGGCGCGACCGTCGCCGTACATTGTTCGTAAAATGTGGCGCAGAATCGGATGCCGGTGGCCGTCGCCATCGCGCGCCGGGATCAAAAGTGACCTCAGTAAAATTATCAAACGCTATTCGGGGAGCGCTCGCCGCGCGCCGCATTGTAAGGGTTCCGTCAGCGAGCCAGCGCCGCCGGCCGCGCGCCACGCGCGCTCGTCGCTGCACGCTGTTTGAAAAACAAGCGAACTCAAAATTACTAGAAAATTAATAATTCATAGTGAATAGAATTTAAAGCGACCTTTGGATTATTCATGAACAGTGGAGCGCGCGCCTCTGATCCAGATATTATTTGTATTTCTGTCTAGAAATCCCGCTTGTGAACTATCCCGATATGGACGCCTCCGAGGCGCAGAGCACCACGGAGATGTTCAAAGACATGCTGAACCAGAAGAGGAACTTGCTCTTCAGCAAATTGACTTCTTTCGAATCCGACGTGAGTACCACACGCGGCGCCGCTCCGTCGGCGTCCTGTCCCCGTGCCGCCGGGTCGACCCCGTGCCGACCCCGTGTCGACCCCGTGCCGACCCTGTGCCGTGTCGTTAGAGTGACACACGTGTCCTCGTTGTGCATGAGGTCAGTGAACTGCACGCCCGCCTTCCCTCTCGTAATCATCCCCGTGAAGGGTTCCGTCGTTCGCGGGAGGCTGCGTCGCTCGTTTTGTTTACTTCTGTCCCGGCGGTTCCGTCGGATACGTTCGCTTAGCGTCGAACGTCAAAGTCGCGTCAAGGCGCGGCGCGCTGCGTCCCTCACATCGCTGGAAAGTAAAATATTTTCGGGAACGTCAAACGTTTCATTCAACCGACACATCGGCTGGGAGCGCTCCCACGAGGAGAGTGAAACGTGCACGACCCTGGGCTGAGTGATCGTAAACACTGCAGTCGTGTTATATTAAAAGTTAATAATTAATGCACATGTGTGTCAGTCACTGTGCACACTAGTGTCAGTCACTGTGCACACTAGTGTCAGTCACTGTGCACACTAGTGTCAGTCGAGCGTTCCCTTCGTGCGACACACTCCCGTCGGCCGTCGACACGCGCCCGCCGCCGCCGGCGCAGCCCGCCGCCGGCGCGTCTTTTAGATATAGTCATAGCCCACTCGATTCTTCTTTGTTGGTAATCTAGCAACGACGCTCGAAATTCAAAGGAAAGTGTGTGCGGCCAGGAACGAGCCATCACAAGTTCATTATACAAATTTGCACGAATAGTTTTTAGAAAATCAAAAACGGAATGAAGTAAGACCCCGTTGATATTTTTATTGTTTTTAAAAGTAGTCCCCGATTTCTAACCGCCGTCGCATGCGCTGCGACCGTTGTCTGCAGCGGTGCGCTCACTGTTCTTTAGGGATTTCTTCTACGTTTTTTTCGTCGAACGCAGCCGCGGTACCCCGCGGTACCCCGGGGTACCGCGGGGTACCCCGGGGTTCATACGACGAAACCCCCTGCGTTTATATTTTATATTCACTCGGCGCAGGTGTAAAGTGAACATAAAAGAATAACCGCCGGGTGTGCAAGGAGCGTGTCCGCATGGTCGCTAACTTCACGCCTTCCACGGGCACATCCGGTGCCCGCCGCGCGTGCGCCGGAGCGCTGTCGTGACGGTGGAGAATTCTGTTTCTTGGGGCGCCATGTTTAACATTTACAACCGATAAGCGATCACTAACACACCAATCCGCAGTGATTGTCTTTTTGTCCTCTAGCGCAGTTGTTGCGGAATGGCCCGCCCGACCAAACAATGAGCCGATCACCTTTTTTCCTTGACTTTTGCCCTTCTTTACCTTTGTTGGCAAACCTTCGTGTCGCCCTCGTACTGTGAACATCGCGTCACATCGGACTACCCGTTGATACTACACAGTTCTGTGAGCTGCCGCTCCAGTCGGTGCGGTGAGCGTGTCCTGTATTTACTTATTCATGGAACGAGACACCCGCAGCCACTACAACACAACAGAACGAGTGCATTCAACTGACCGCCGACCGTGGGCTCGCGCGCGCCTGGACTCATTAGTATTCCTGAAACTGTGTGAACAGAACTGTCACGTCACAGTTAGACACAAATATTATAAATTAAAAAAGAATTTCACATACAATGATTGTTTATCAAGAATAATAACGATGGCAGTAGTAGAAAACATGTGCCTTTTAAATGGAAAACAAATATATTGTACACAAACTAATGAGACAAAAACTGAAGGTTCGGCTGCGCTCAGCGGCGCACGGTTGTGCTAAACAGACCCGAACTGCAGCGCTCGCGCAACCCGCTCACACAGTTCGACGGAACGCACGCGGGTCCCGTCGGGTTGGGTTTGTCGGTTGAATGGTTTTTACGAACAATTGAGTGATATTTTATACACACGGTCTGGGCGATCTGCACCACTGGATGTTTGTTTTTAACAAGAATGTACAGTGTACAGTCTCCCGTCGATTAGCAAGATGAAGGAGATGAAATTCTTACACAAGTGTAAGTAATCGTTAGAGCTGGCGACGGCACGCGGGTAGGCAGTGCACCGGAGCCGCCGTCGTCAGCGGGGGGTCCCGATAAATATAAAACTTTATTGCATTACAAACAGTCTGTGTACCTACTTAATACAGAATTATATTGTTCTCGTGGATAATACAGCTACTTTGTTTGTAGTTAAAATGGAAGTGTTTTCAGAAGTTTGGAAAGTACCGTATTATTGTGTGGTCACAGGGTGTAGTAGTGTGGTAACCGTAGCGAGTAGCGGGCAGCCCGGTACAGGCCGGTTGTTTGTGTGCGGGCAGGCGGCGCCCTCGTCGGAGTGCTCGGCCGACGGGAGCGGCTCCATCACCACCAACCGCGCCACTGTCTGGGAGCACCGCGCCTCCTTTAAGTCGAACCTATCTGACACTGACCTCATGCTCCTTGATGTAAGTCGAACCTGACACCAACCTCATGCTCCTTGATGTAAGTCGAACCTATCTGACACTGACCTCGTGTTCCTTGATTT
>WUAW01019340.1:31104-41668 GCA_017165845.1 Thaumetopoea pityocampa | reverse complement strand
TTTAAGTTGAACCTACCTGACACCAACCTCATGCTCCTTGATGTAAGTCGAACCTATCTGACACTGACCTCATGCTCCTTGATGTAAGTCTCGCTGCGTTTGTTATGTCTGGTCTTAGACGTGGCGTGCTTGGTGACGCTTCGACGTGAACTCCGATGCAAGTAGGGGTTAGATGTAGCTGTTTAGACGTAGATCTGCTTCCCACGCTGTGACGGTGATTGCTCCGGGGTCCGTCGGTGGGCGGGGGGCGTGGTCGGAGCCCCGCGTGCTGCGCGCGCGGCGCCGGCCGCAGCACGCATCGCACAAAGATGCTTGGCGGGTGTTGTGTCTGTCGCTCCCGCCGCGTGTGCGAGCGTAAAGCTTGTTAGTTATTGACGCAATAGAGCGTCGCGTTGTCGTCTTTAGATCAGTCCCGTCCGCGTTCGCGAACGCGGCCGCCGCGCGCGGCGCTCGCCCCACGCGGCTGTTCAACCGGACCGCGGAGCAGACTGCTCTATAAGTTAGTCACAAAGCGGCCCTACAGATATTTACTGAAAAGTAAATAAATGAACGCAGTCCGACGCCGGCGTAATAATAGCGTCATTCCATATATTCCGTGGATATCGTGAGGAGCAGCCGAGGGCACGCCGGGGCACGGGCAGCGGCGTCATCCTGTTATTCAATCAAAAGTTCGCGCCCCGCGCCGCGCACCGCGCAGTTACAACAAGCTCGGCTCCTTAACCAATGATACGTTTTAATAAATATTTAAAAGATCCTCAAGCGTTTCAGACGTTCAGTACACGAATGTGCGCCTGGCGGCAGGTGGGGCGCAGGCCGCGCGCGCCGAGCGCGTCCTCGGCCGGGTGTGCGCCGGGCGCGCAGCGGCCGCCCGCCGGCGCGCCCGCCACGTCGCCGCTCACCTCGCCCGACACCGCGCGCACCTACCTGTACCAGGGGCTCATCGGTGAGTGGCCAGCTCACAAATGGGAAACTTGCGCCAAAATTATAACGAGAAATTATCTCAATATAATAATAATAAGTGCACTACATAAACATTTATTCAAAATTTATTATTTTTTTTAAGAAACACTAATTATAAGTTACTTAAATTGAAACGTAATTTTAAACAACAACCAGAGCAACGTGACGTCACTCTCTAACAAAACCGAGGCGCGGAGAGACGTCGTCTTGGGCTCTGTTGGTAAACATTGGAATCTCAGATTATAGAACTCTATAATCTGAGATTAGAATAATATTAAAAAATATTTATAAAATGGAAAAAAAAAAACTTCATTAAATAGCAGGTAACATTACATTTTAAAATTTACTATAGCCGCGGGTCCCCTATCGATTAAAATATATTTCAAGTCAATAAGCCGCGGTGGACCTAATCTGAAGAATTGCCAAAAGGCGTGCTTGCGAAATTTTTCCCAGTTTGACATACATATGTACATACGGTGCAACGATTTTTATGGATTTCAACTTTACAAGTGTAGAAATAACAGTACAAAAGTTTAGACGAGATATAGTTATATTATCTGGAATGCAGTTTCCCGTCAAGAAACATCGCTTTACCTATTATTTCTTTTCGGCTCGACACGAAACGAATGGAGATAACGCGATTGGTTTTGTTCAAGTAAAAATGAAAAATCAACTGTGTGTCGTTTTGACGACACACAACCCCTGAACATAAATTCGTGATAAGGGCTATCGAGTACAGTTCAAGCAGACGAAAAAGAAGAAGTAATTCTGAAAACCATGTGTTGTGACTGTGTGGTTACGCATCGGGTTGTAAGCGTGATATTAAAAAATGAAACTATTGAAAGGAGGGTGACTGCGGGTAATAAAGTGAATGGTGCCCTGCACTCTATGATGACTAGTCAGTCAGTCTTACAAAAGGCTTGTCTTGCTATTCACAATGGTGTATTGGTGCCTACACTTATGTACGGCAGTGAATCGTGGGTATGGCAAAAGAAGAACGAAAGTCGTGTGAATGCGGTGGAAATGCGTTCCCTGCGGAGTATCTGTGGAGTCACCCTGAGTGATCGATTAAGGAAAAGCGTGATAAGGGATGGGTGTAAGTTGAATTATGATGTGGTGATAAGGATCGAGAAAGGAATGCTCCAATGGTTTTGTCATTTAGAAAGAATGAGTGAAATTCGATTGACGAAACGAATATACCGGGCAAATGTGAGTGGAAGTGTCGGAAGAAGGCGCCCAGGAAAAACTTACCTTGACTATATTAACAACTTGTTTCAAAAAGGCCAAGTTCGTAGCACCCTTAATCGACGAAAGTGTATGAGAAGATGTATGGATGTGGATGAGGCGAGAGAGGTGTGTCAGGATCGTAGTATATGGCAAACTGTGGTCTCTGCCTACCCTTATGGGATACCGGCGTGAGTCTATGTATGTAAAAAATTAAACTCTCTATAAATATCCAACGCGCATGCGGAGTATCTGTGGAGTCACCCTGAGTGATCGATTGAGGAATAGCGTGATATGGGATCGGTGTAAGTTGAAGTATGATGTGGTGATAAGGATCGAGAAAGGACTGCTCCAATGATTTGGTCATTTAGAGAGAATGAGTGAGACTAGATTGACGAAACGAATATACCGGGCAAATGTGAGTGGAAGTGTCGGAAGAGGGCGCCCAGGAAAAACTTACTTTAACCATATCAACAACTTGTTTCAAAAAGGGGGCAATGCCCCCCTGCCCTCCCCTTACCCAGGGGAGGGCAGAGGGCAGGGAGTGCGTCCATGTATCTCAATCTTTTATTCATCAATCAGCTGAAGAAATCACAAAAAAAAATTATTTAGTGCCACAAAAAGCCCAGTGTGATTTTAACTGAAATAGGACCGAGTCACTGGCG
The DNA here is from genome assembly GCA_017165845.1 of Thaumetopoea pityocampa. Lineage (NCBI taxonomy): Eukaryota > Metazoa > Arthropoda > Insecta > Lepidoptera > Notodontidae > Thaumetopoea > Thaumetopoea pityocampa. The sequence goes on along the minus strand of WUAW01019340.1, from coordinate 38,819 downwards.
CTATGTTGTCAATCACTATTGAATAAAATCAAGGGTGGGCAATGTGCTTTCTCAACAGAAATGTTTATGACGGGAAAATTACTTAAAAAAGAATTATGTGGAAGTTATCGAAACAAAATTAATGATGATAATCAATGTCGGATTAATGCTCAGTACTTTGTTAGATTAAATGGGACTCGTGTTGCTCATGCAGGCTTTGAAAACACTAATAGTGTCGTACCTTATGCCATAGATGAACAAATTTTAGATATTTTAGAACAAGCTATATTTTGGCCAATCATATTATAGTATTATCAAAATTAAAATATATATTCCTAATTTATGTGTGCTCTTTTTTGTTAATTATCTAAACCTAATCGCTCACTCTGGACATTATATTTGCAAATCATACTCGGCTCTGAAATTGAAAAGCGCACACATTTTGATGTCCATATGACGTGTTCGTGCTGGGTGCTGCCAGTTTAAAAATTAATAGGTGTCTCGGGGCTTTGTAAAACATAACAGGTACGGGCATAAAACAAGGCCGGCCATCTTAATTTTAAATTTATTTATCAATGAGAGTATGGTGACACACACAACTATGTTGTTATTATTATAATTAATCATCTAACTACCTCTCTGGGGTCACACGGTCAAGTATAAAGAGTCAAATAATTTTGTTAAAACATAATTTGAAGGCGGTCGGGTGCGTCGGCCGCACAAAGTCGCGTATGCCATAACTGTTTGTTAAAGGTAAGGAGAGGTCGAGCCTGTGGGACCAGATGCAGTTCTGGGAGGACGCCTTCTTGGACGCCGTGAGCCAGGAGCGAGACATGATCGGCATGGACCAGGGCGCCACCGAGATGATGGAGAGGTACCCATTTTTCTCATGCACTTCCATATTAAAATGACTAAACAATCACATGTTTAAGGTAACACATACATATATTATTATTAGATCGGTGTAATCAATATTATTATTAGATAGGTGTAAGTTGAAGCATGATGTGGTGACAAGGGCCGAGAAAGGAATGATCCAATAGTTTGGTCATTTGGAAAGAATGAGTGAGATTCGATTGACGAAACGAATATACCGGGCAAATGTGAGTGGAAGTGTCGGAAGAGGGCGCCCAGGAAAAACTTACTTTGATCAAATCGACTACTTGTTTCAAAAAGGTCAGGTTCGTACCACCCTTAATCGACGAAAGTGTATGAAAAGGTGTATGGACACATTCATCCACAGATGAGGCGAAGGAGGTGTGTCAGGATCGTAGTATGTGGCAAAGTGTGGTCTTTGTCTACCCTTATGGGATACCGGCGTGAGTGTATGTATCACACGTATGTATGTATGATATCTTTAAAAAATTATCTATGTTGGTATGTCGGTACATACACATATATAGCACATTACTTCTGTCTGTTGTAGGTACAAGTGCCTTAGCGAAACCGAGAGGAAACGGCTCGAACACGAGGAGGACCGGCTGCTGTCCACGGCCCTGTACAACCTGACGGCGGCGCTCGTCCTGTTCGAAGTGAACGCCGACATCGTCCGCAACAAAGTGAGACGGCTTCTGGCTAAGAGTCACATCGGTCTTGTGTACAGCCAGGAAGTCAACCATTTACTGGACATCGTCCACACGTTGGTGAGATACATTGCTTGTCATATGGGTTGGGAAATAATCAGTCATCTTGATATCAGCTCACAGACGTCCACTGCTGGACATGGGTCTCCTCCAATAATCGCTACACCAAGCGGCGATAAGTCGCCTGCATCCACTAGTTGCCCGTGACCTTAATTAAATCATCGGTTCACCTAATCGGGGTTCGACCCACACCGCGCTTCCCGGTTCGGGGTCGCCTTAGAACCCCGAGGTCTATCGGTTCTACGAGCTGTGTGCCCCACCACCTGTCATTGCAGCTTTGCAATCCTTTGAGCCACATCTATGATTGTGGTTCTTTTGCGGATTACCTCATTCTGCATTTTATTTCACAACGATATTCCGAGCATAGCTCTTTGCACTACTCGCTGGGTGATCTTAAGCTTTCTTATGAGGTCCAAAGTCATTAGTCATGTTTCGGATCCGTAACTCATCACTAACAATACGCACTGATTGAATATCCTGATGTTTAAGCCATTGCCGTATTTTTGATGAAAAAATGTCGCGCAGTTTCCCGAACGCTTTCCAGTCGAGTCGGATTCGGCGACTGACCTTTTTCTCGAAGTTAGACTTACACAGCTGGACGACGTGGCCATATTCTGTCACCAATTCAAGAGAGCTCTCTAGGACTATTGGTGGAGTGGAAAATGTGTATTTCCCATAGTTTTGGTCTTCCCATGTTCAATTTTAGGCCCACCTGTAAAGAAGCTCTATTGAGGCCGTGAAGCATTATGGTCAAGTCTGTCAGCGATCTTGCTATGAATACTATAACATTTATAAATAAAAAATAACTGATCTATGCGCCATTACCATGCTTATAACTAAGAAATTTTGCGGTTCAGGCACCATCAAATTGTCCAACATCACATAACGCTCTGAATTAATAGTATTATGGTCAGGTCAGGTTCGTTCCAATCCAGAAACTTAAAGATATCTCGCGACTGTACTCAATTTTGGGGAGGTAATATCGCCTTGTCTTACGCTGTACTGCAGTTGGATTACTTTTGAGCTCTGATCCTGTATATGAACTGACATGGTAGCGTTTACATACAAACTCGTTATTACTTAGAAATACCGACAATAAACAATATGGCACCGTTGAAGAGGCAGAAGCACCACCAATCATTCCACCGAATCGAACACTTCAGTCCACAAACATTGAGCGTAAAAAGGTAGATTATACTCCTCTGCCTTCTATATAATCTGCAGCAACGTACGGCGGTCACTTAAAACCTCCTCTTCGATTAGAGCAATAGCTTCTGGAGTGAGCACTTCCACGGGTCGACCGTCATGGCCAATATCTTCGACGCTTTCTTTCCCGAGGCGAAACTCTTTCACTCAGTTTTGCTACCGAGGGGGCAGACTCCTCAAACACACCATCTAATCGTTCTTTTATTTGGGCGGGGATAAGCCTTCTTTAAGCAGACTTTATGACGCTTCGGTACTCCATTTTCGAAATTTTGAACAAATACGCGACTCCTGTTGTTCAAACCACTGCTAAGCTANTCATGTCGACGCGTGTTCGTATATAAATTACACGATAAATGTACTATTCGATGCAACATAACATGTATCAATAAGTCGGGTAGAACTATATCAGGCCAGTTCATTATGGGACCGACTACGTATGTATGTGGTACTGAACCATTTATATGCTGCTAATATCGGGATCACTGAAGACTGGAGTCCGTTCTTTTTCTTGTCGCCCATAATATTTAAAGTTCAAAGTAAATTGATGATCTTAAAAAACTTTAACCCTGCCTTACGTACCCTATCCAATAGCCTGTTATTAGAACTGTCAACAGAAACGCAGTCATTTAGTAATTGGAGGTTTCGGAAAATGAGATGAAAGCTTTCAGGGTTCAGAATTTGGGTAAGTGAAGGGCAGAACGTAGCCTTCATCAGTGTCTCCAGCTTCACATTAATTTTCATCGTGTCTCTTATGCTCGCTTCCAGTATACGGTGGGTGCTTCCAATTTTAACTGCGTTGATTACAGAGTCATCATTGATAATTTACCGCCTAGTAGACATGATAAAGTTTACTTCATTTTTAATAAAACCATTGGAACTCATCCAGATCTACTTTCTGTGGGGTGGTTTCTGGAAGAAGGAGTCCATCATAGGTACCTACTTCTTCTTTATAAAATCTACTAGCTGCTGTCTTCTGTGATTTCGCTGCCCAACTTTAAAGATTCCCACTTTCAGCTCATCGCCTCTTCGTTTTTTCAGATTTGCGTTAAAATCTCCCATAACAAGCACATGATGCGTTTTAGAGTCATGTACGGCTTTAAAAATATTCTTATACATGACTACGTTCTCATCTGAGCGCGTTGTGGTTGATGTGTATTCCCGAATGACTTTCAGCGAATACCTTTGGTAACTCTGAGTACGTTGTTCATGACGATACACTTCTCGACCTTCGCTATATTATTGATAAGGAATCTATGGATGATGAACCCAACACCACCTTGGGGTTGCTAATCGCTCTCCCGAAAGTAAAATATGTTATCGGATACGAAGATTATCACGTCCTCCCTCTTTTTTTGGACTTCTGAAAATCCTAAAATATCAGAATTCAACTTGTTCAATGCTTCTTCCAGTTCAAATAAATTCTCGTTATTCCACATAGTGCAATCATTATAGGTTGCCAGGGCCAAGTGTCTTTTGTTTTTGCAGCACGATCCCCGGGATTCTTAAGACCCCCCCCCTTTTTTTCGTGCAGAAAATACCTGACGCATACCGCGGTACCGAGAATACAGCACAACGGTTATGTGGGATTTACACCCACTACAAACTGCACGCGTCCTCCTGTAGCCCGTGCGCCTGGCCGCGGGGGTCACTCGCGTATTCGTCTGCGGGTGAGCAGGTTTGGGTCCGTGACTTCGACTTGGGTGCAGGGAGCCTAGCTCTCTGACTCCTGTGAGAATGCGTCAGACGCAGCGCGCCTCCTCCACAGCCTGCTTCTGACCAGACCAGCATCGGGATGCCCTCTTCGTTGCTTGCAGGCTACATCCTAGGGCGGTTGCAGATCCGCGTAAGATCCTTAAGAGCCCCTGCCACGCCTTAACCATGGCCGTTACGAGAATCAGGAGTAACGACGCCACCGGGAACTGGTGGCCGTGGTTTGTATGTATTGATCATTATTAGGACGTTGCCATAATCTCCGTTCTTGGAAAGCGGATCGGAGATCGCAGTACTCATTTACGGTTCAGTGTGGTGAACATTAGAGCGAGCCAGTTCACGACATTCTTGTTTTTAAAAAGTGTTTTAATGTGTTGCGTTCGCGGGCAGCGCGGCAACGACATCGAGCTGAAGCCGCTGGGCTCGCGGCTGCTGCGGCGCGCCACGTTCACGGTGCACGAGCGCGACGCGACCGGCGAGCTGCGCTTCATGGAGGTGCGCGACGACGGGCTCGTGCTGCGCACCGTGCACGGTGCGTGCTCTTTGTAATTATATCTCTTTGCTTGTATCGTTTGTTTGTTTCTGGCTGATTTTGATATCATGAAAAAAGTTACATTAAAAAAAAACAAGAAAATAAAAAAAAAACTTTATCGTCACTTTTGTTTTTCTGTTTGTTGAAATGAGCGAGTCTAAAGAAGAAATTCGATACATTAGAAATTCTATTACAAAAAAGGGAAAAAAGCGACACAAGCCGCGAAAAAAATTGTGACATTTATGGACCTAATGCAGTATCAGTAAGAGTAGCACAAAGTCGGTTCAAGCATATTGAATCCGAAAATTTTGATGTCAAAGATGCACTCGCCAAGGTCGTCCTTTTACGGATAAAGTCGACGTCATTTTTGAAAAAGTGTAACAAGACGTGTGACTAATATGCCTATATTAGTAGTAACAACATGGCTGGAGAGTTGAAAATTGATCACAAGACAGTTTTAACTCATTTAGAAAAGTATGGCTATACAAAAATCTTGATATTTGGGTACCGTACGATCTCCCAGAAAGAAAAATGAACAGTGTACTCATTTGCGACACCCTACTAAAACGTAATGAAACTGAACCGTTTTTTAATAGAATGATCACTGGTGATGAAAGGTGGATCACCTACGACAAGAACATGCGAATAAGGTCATGGTCAAAGAGCGATCAAGCCCCGCAGACTGTGGCAAAACCCGGGTTAACCCGCAATATAGTGTGTTTGGTGGGATTGGAAAGGCATTATTATGAGCTTTTGCCGTCGGATAAAACCTTCGATTCAGATCTCTACTGCCGATAAGACACATTCGAGAAATTGACAAAAAACGGCCGGAACTGAGCAACAGAAAAGGGTGTGGTCTTTCATCATGATAAGACCAGACCACACATTTTACCACTCAGCAAAAATTAAGAGAGTTTGGCTGGGAAATGTTAATTAATCTACCGTATATCCCTGACTGAGCACCTTCAGACTTCCACTTGTTTCGGTCTCTTTAAAATTCTTTAGGTAGTGTAAGGTTAACATCAAGAGAGGACTGTTAAAAAGATTTGTCACAGTTTTCTAATCAGAAGTCTCAAAATTTCTACAGGAAATGCTAATTGTCACTACCTACAAGATGACAACAAGTTACTGAATAAAATGGTACGTATATATTATAAATAAATTTAAATATACTATGAAAAAAAATGAAAACAGGAAAGGCTGCAGGATATGATAGGATAACCATTGGGATGCTGAGAAGTGGCAAAAGTGTGGTGACTGAGTTGTTATTGCGGCTTTTTAATATCTGCTGGAGGACTGGCCGAGTACCGGAGGATTCGTGTAAAGCAGTTATTGTCCTAATTTATAAAGGTAAGGGGTCGCAACAGGAATATAGGAACTACCGTGGAATAAGCCTTCTCAGTATCGTTGGGAAATTGTATGCAAAAATATTGATTGAAAGGGTAATTAATGAAACTGAAGAAAAATTGTGGGATGTACAAGGGGGATTTAGAAGAGGAATGGGCTGCACTGATCAGATCTTCTCTTTAAGCTGCCTATCAGAAAAACACTTGGCCAAATCTAAAAAAGTGTTTTGCGCCTTTATAGACCTTGTGAAGGCGTATGATCGAGTGCAGAGGCACGAGTTATGGTCGGCGCTGGTATCGTATGGAGTTGATAGTAGCCTGGTGCAGGCATTGAAATCTCTCTATAAGAATTCAAAGGCCTGTATCAGAGTTAATGGGGCGTACACGGACTGGTTTAACATCTCAAATTGTGTGGGACAGGGATGTGTTGCTTTTCAATCTTTATATGGCCAGCTGTCTGTCGAATTTGAAAGATATGAAGAGTGAACTAAGTATGGATGGTTTACTTGTCAAATGTCTCTTATATGCTGATGATCAAGTATTACTTGCATCGTCGGCACGGGAGTTACAAAACATGTTAAATGTAGTGAATGAGGCTTACAAGAAGAAAGGAATGAAAGTTAATGTAAGACGAAAGTATTGGTGATCGAAAGAGAGGAAAATGTTACAAGATATAACATTGTTGTAGATGGTGGTGAGTAGATCAAGTAAATGAGTTTGTGTACCTGGGAACTATGCTTTTAAGAAATGGAAGGTGTGATAGTGATATTGAAAGGAGGGTGACTGCGGGTAGTAAAGTGAATGGCTCGTCTTGCTGTTCACAATGGTGTATTGGTGCCTACACTTATGTACGGCAGTGAATCGTGGGTATGGCAAAAGAAGACCGAAAGTCGCGTGAATGCGGTGGAAATGCGTTCCCTGCGGAGTATCTGTGGAGTCACCCTGAGTGATCGATTGAGGAATAGCGTGTTAAGAGATCGATTTAAGTTGAAGTATGATGTGGTGATAAGGATCTAGAAAGGAGTGCACTAATGGTTTGGTCATTTAGAAAGAATGTGTGAGATTCGATTGACGAAACGAATATACCGGGCAAATTTGAGTGGAAGCGTCGGAAGAGGGCGCCCAGGAAAAACTTACTTTAACCATATCAACAACTTGTTCCAAAAAGGGGTATCTCCCCCTCCCTGCCTCCCCTGGGTATCACTCCCCTCTTATACACTTTCGTCGATTAAGGGTGCTACGACTCTTAATCGACGAAAGTGTATGAGAAGATGTATGGATGTGGATGAGGCGAGAGAG
>WUAW01019327.1:279-14118 GCA_017165845.1 Thaumetopoea pityocampa | reverse complement strand
ACCTATGTATAACCTATGTAAATAAAATAGGTATGAGAGGTAAAGTTTTATATATATATATATATATATAAAACTTTACCTCTCATACCTTAGCGGCGGCTACTAAAACTGGGATTAAGCTGTATTTTCAATTCCGATGTACCAATTTTGATGAAACGTGCCGCATTATTTAAGTCGTATTAGTATCTTTAAGACTAAAAATTCAACCAAAATCTACCTGCTGGTTTCTGCGTGAAGCCCGAACAAACAACCAAACAAACATAGACGGATTCAGTTTCAAAAGCCCTTAATTAGTCGATCTGGGTAGTTTGTTATTAAATATCTTTGATTTTTGAAAATTTGACATTTAAATATTTTATAATAATATAGATAAGATAAATTAAATTTAAAATTTTGTGTTGGTTTTAGTTGTGAATGAAAAAACATAATTATTCACTAGCTTTTATATTATGAGGTATATATGTATATATACACACGGTATAGGCTAGCACTTCTTAGAACGACCAAGCATTTCCTGCTGACATGTCTTGGTCGGCTCGAAACCTTATCTGACCGCCTCAATCGACGTTTCTAGAATTTTTCTACCATGTCACAAATAACAGACTGCCCCCGATGTATGATTTTAAACGCTTTCTACTTCTGCTTTATTAGAATTATAATTATAAATTAATATTGTATATATAAAAATGACATCGCTGTTAAATCGTATTACAGAGATGTTTATAATTGTAAATGCTTAGGTCATACAATATGGAAGACATTAAGATATCATATTACATTGTTTTAAAAGTTATTTGAAATCAATAATTTAACACTAAAATGTTTTGCACATATTTAGTAGTATAAGTATAATGACAAAAAGTGAAATATATGTATTAAAAAATGCTACATTACCATAATTATTAATCTTCTTCGTAGCGATCACTAAAGCGTCCAATACAAGAGTATTCAGTACCTCGCTTTGTCTTAGAATCAGTTTATCAAATTATATTGAAATATGTGGGTAGTTCTATCTCTACTGGCCGGTACTATGATACCTCCAACCAAACGACACCGTTGATCGCTTATTGGTTTATATCGAGGTACAAGGTGACTATGCCAAATATCAAACACTATTTAACGTGAAGCCCAGGGTCAGTTGACGACATCGAATTGAAATGAAACCGAAATCACATCAAATAATGTCAGATGGTACTGTTGGAACTAGAATCAGCCGTGGATCGAGATGAAATCAGCTTAAATTTAAACTTTAAAAGTACCGACATTGCCAGTTCATAATGTCAGTTGAATAATATCATTGGACGGTTGAAATCGCGCCGCGATCGAATATAAATAAGATGGACATTGACATCAATTCAAATGCAACACAAACTAAATTTAGTCTAAACATTTTCGGCGAGTACCAACCTACATTTCTGTTGAACGGTACAAAAAATGTTACGTATCTAGTCGATATGTTCCGTTATCGCGTCTAAACCCCTTAATTATGACGTGTCTAAAAAAACTGACAGCAACAAAATTGTAGCTATCTCGTTTTGGCGTTTGACATTAGAAAAAGATAGGGTGAGATTTTAAGTTCTGTTACCGCAGAATTGCCACCATTATCTGTCCAAATTTTCGATTTTAAAATGGTGGTCGTATTGAATTAATATTGTGATTTTCTCTCGTTTTTGAATATTTTGTAGTTTTATAAAGTGGTAATTTTAATACGATATTTTGTATTATTTGATTTGATCTATATAGGTACATTATTTATTTCGTGGGAACGCAATTAGGCATTTTAACATTTTAGGACCTCTGAAAATGGCGGCGTCGTGGATCGCCACCCGACACGTCTCGTTTCCCGCGGAGGCGAAAAGTGGGTTACTGATAGCCACTTTGCTTGTAGTCAGTGGAAAGAAGTGGTCTCTGACTACCCCAATTCTTCGGTAATATAGTGGTCAGTATACCCGCCTGTTACGCGGCCGACCGGGGTTCGATTCCCCGCCGGAGAGCCAGGGAAACGGCGTGAGTGTATGTATGTATGTAAGTACATTACGTATAGAGTACAAACATTTTAGATTAACATTGTGATGACGCGACTTGGTGCAATATTTAATAGTCTCAGTGTAATTAATCGCATCGAGAGTCGAGAGCGCAGGAGAGTCGTGTCAATGAGAATGATGTTATATAGGACATATGAATTAAAATATTTTTTTTATATAAATGATAAAGATATCACAAAAGGTATTATCATTTTGTTGAAATATTTACAATGACATGCCATTGTAAATATTTCGCATGCGAAAGAAATTATGTTGAAACTTCAAAGTTTAAAAGTTAGTTGTAATGACAATTCTTATTTTCTTTTTCATGTTCTCTTTTACATGCCCATAAATATAAAATATTATTATAATGTAAATTAGGTTTATCATGTTTACTTTAATAAGAATATATCTCTTTTGTTAGAGTCAAAAAGAATTGGTATAATTACTATTTAAATATCCATTAAATTCACGATTATATTATTTAGTTTTTGCAAAGATTTTTCAACGAGAACCGTATAACACTAGTTATTTTGCTGGAAGTTACGTCATGTTTTGAGTTCGCTTGGATTCGATTCTGATGCCGTTCAAAGGTTTACAGTTTACTGTTTACCTTTGATCGAAATAAATTCAAATCGATCTCAAATCAAAGTCGAAATCAGAATCAAATATTGTTCAAATTTAGCCCGCTGATGGCATCCCCCATTAAGACGTGAAGGCAATGAATTGGCGAACTTTTAATAGAAGAAAATAAAGAGAAATTTAATGTAATACTGCCAAATTATTACATACTGTTATGTACTCGTACGTACAACATATAAAGACACATCTGACATGGAAAAGAAATATTCTTACTCTATTTAGGAACTAATAGAATAACAAGACTGGTTTTTTTAATATTATTAAAACAAAACAATGATTATTTTGGCTACTGGTACCTTTCATGAAATTACATAACCACTAATCAAAATTAAACACAAAAATTATTCTATTTGGGAATCCAACTTACGTTTTGGACAAAAATAAATTCCTCCTCGTACCTAATTCCCGTGACCAACCTGTTTGCAGTACGAACATGTTGGTGTTTGTCGAGTACCCTTTTCAATTGTTTATTTCTGAAAAGGGTACTCGACAGATGTTGTTGGCACGGAGTTGTGATCTTTTGGAACGCTAGAGGAACTTGGTTCGTTAACATTTGCAATGGATTTCAGGCATAAAATGTATTTCGATTCTTCACTTACGAATTCACGAATCTTATTATAAAGATACGATTTTCTTTCGTACGTCATGCTTGCAGAGGATTTTTCCGAAGAAAAATCGTATACCTTATTTGGGATTTAAGGACCTTTTACAGGTAGTTTCAACATTATAATCTTAAAATATAATTAAATTATTTAAATAGAGATCAGTACGGGGTACTGAAACTTATTTTATCCCAAAAATAATATTGGCATGCCGACCACTGGTACCTTTTTACTAAACTTTTCTCTAACAGTTTCTGGTACTTAGAAATATCGTATAGAGTCATTTAGTATATGAAATTGTAGATAATTGAGCATTTAATAATAATCAATTAAAATCGCGAAATGTAATTTTTTCACCCAACTTTACTTTTTTTTATCTCGGAAACTAAATGCCGAGAACTGGACACTGTTTGCTTGGACGCCCACATATAATGCTTAAACATCAGCCTGTGTGCGGATTGTACGCTCGGAAAGTTCCATACCTACCCTCTGTGTGTGATATGGAATAATGTCGATCATGAATGTACCTTCATTTCTGTGTTTATGATAACTAGTAATGCTTATTTTTTTTTGTTTGAGTCTTTTTTTGTCTAGTTTATGAAACACGTTTTTTTTTTTCATTTTATAGTGTACGATACTGGCGCCAGTGTCGTACACTATAAAATGAAAAATGAGTTGTACCCAACTCGAATGAGTTTATGTTACACCTTTACTCTTGTGTTTTATTTGTTAATAATTAAATAAATAATAAATAATTAAACTTCAACTAATCAATATTAGGAAATGATGTCCATTTACAAAAAATAAATTAGGTATATTATGTGTTTCGCAGTATCAATTATACCAAATTTTTTAAACTTTCACTATATCCAATACTCTCAGGTCATCCACATCCAGTTGAAAAATTCACCCCGTGTGATCCGCGGACAAAAATTAGTATTAAATAAAAATATGTATAGAGTATTTGAAGTTGCTATGTGTATAAGCATATATTTTTTATATAAGAAAAGACAAATTGACAAGCCGTTGACCTGATGGTAAGTGATCACCGCTGCCCTTAGAGACCCGCAACATCAGAAGGACGGCAGGTGGGTTGCGGGCCTTTGAGAAAAGTGTAAGCTCGTTTCTTGAAAATTTCCAAGTTATATCCGCTTGGAAAAACAGCCGCCGGGAGCTTATTCCACAGAATGATGATGCGCAGAAAAAAATTGCGCGAAAAACGCGCAGTGGTAGATCACCAATTATCCAAGTGATGACAGTGAAATTGTAAATATGGGCGAGGTGTGCGGTGACGGAATTCAGCGGCTGGAATTAGTCTAAACAATTCCTCGGAACACCCCCCTTGGTAGATACGATAGAAGACGCAGAGAGATGCCATTGCATTAGAGACATATTGCCATTTAGAGACATTTCTCTCCGCAGGGCCAGCGGGTTTAAAGAGAGATCGCTTTGTCGTCGACGATTCAAGCCGCTCTTCACTGAATATGGTCAAAACATTCAAGCTGGTGTTGGTGCGTCCAGCCCGAAGATGAGAGCAGTATTCCATGTGAGTCCGGCCTTTTACTTTGAAAAGTGGAAGAAGATGGGCTGATGTGAAATACCGTCTCAATTTTCCGAGCACGCCAAGACTTTTTAAAAGTCAACTTAGCCTTTCCAACCGGGTGGTCCCAGAACTGAACGTCGCTCGTTATATTAACGCCAAAGATCCTGATACTTGAAGTGGCAACAAAGGAACGGTCCCCGAAACAGGGCGATACGACAAAGGGTTCTTTCTGGCGATGAATGCGCACATTTGTGTCTTCTTACGATTAAACTGTACTAAATTTAGACGATTCTAGTCCGAATAATAGCGTCACTCCATATCTTCTTCTATATATATATATATATATATATATATATATATATATATATATAGTCGGACTACGTGGTCTCTTTACGTCCGACTCAAAGAAGAACATTCATCATATGGTTTGAAACTACCAGATTTATAACTAAGAAAATAATTACGTACTATAAATAAAATACCATTAAACAGCAGTCATTATATATTTCATTTATTACATACATTTCATTTGTGTAAAATAAAATCATTATTAAAGTAGTCATTGTATAATGACATGTAATTATAGTATTAGGTAAATAACCTAATAGAAAGATTAATAATAAAATAATATTCTTATACTAAAGCGAGTGAGTCATGCTGTGGAAGAGATAGGGTTTTTGAATACACTTTATAATTACATTAATTTCGGCAATAATTTCCAGGAACATTCTTGATAAACTTAATTTTCCGATCATAATGCACACAGAGAGCTTATTCTCCAATGGAAGAAAATATTTATCGAAAACAACAGAAAAATTTTCAAAAATTAATATTTCTACTTTTGTTCTATAAAAAGATATAAAAGCAAACCAAATGATCTAATTAAAAGAAACAAACGCCGCAACTATAAAGTAATACAAAAAAATAATATTTCAAAAAAAAATCTATAACCAAAAATAAAAATCAGTAAAGCAAAACAAACCCAAAAACCCGATTTAAATTCTAAATTAAAAATCAATTTTGAAATATTCCACCACCGTCTTCGATTGACAACGACCTATACTTGACATTACATGCGCCTAAGAGTATGTTGTACAGTCCGTTTTAATTTGATGACAATTTTAAACAAGCCACTTCAAATTTACATCATGTGACTATTAAACAAGCCACTTCAAATTTACATCATATGACTATTAAACAAGCCACTTCAAATTTACATCATGTGACTATTAAACAAGCCACTTCAAATTTACATCATGTGACTATTAAACAAGCCACTTCAAATTTACATCATACCATTCGAATTCAATATTTCGATTCTTTTTGTTGTGTAGAGGTTTTGGCAAGGCTGACATGTAGTTACATATGATAGTCTAAAAATTATAATATTCAATCAGAACTTCTCAGTGCTGAGTGTTGAGCTAAATTTAGACAAGAATCATTGGAGTATAATATAATATTATCAAAAATTAACGATTTTCTGGGTAACGGTTTTCTTAAAAAAACCTGCATTCAATATGTATTTAAAATATTACAGCTAATGAAGCAAGCTATTGAAATGAAGCTATGACTTGCGAAAAAACTGACACAATTAAATTCTTAAATATGTCAAATAATATCTCATTTTTTAAAATTATGATAAATTCGTTTTATCACGAAAAATACATAAAGGTGGCGATCAGAAAATTTAAGTTACCATCAAATATTATTTTATATAATTTCTCACTAACGTTATAGATTAACGAAGTCGTCTTCTCAGCAATGACTTACAGAACAGAGACGCAATGTTAACTGCTGGTCTTTTAAATAAACCATTGAACCTCTTGATATCTATACTTGACGTTGTTTTGTCTATAGCCAAAGACGCTGTCATAACTAGTCGAAGTAGCGGTATGATCACGTGACTCGCAAAACGTATGTTCGGTAAAAAAAGATGGGCATTGCCGGATGTAGACAGTAAAATGCAGCGATGCTACTGATTATACAAAGGCCAAGTCAGACACGAAAATTTTAGCTCACTGATGGAAGAGTCAGTTGTTTAGAATCTTCAGCATGGACGCAAAATCGATAGTTACCGATGCTTAAATTACCGTATCTGCTGTGTTCCGAAAAAATAACAATATGAAAAATCATCCATTGTAACATAATTACGCCTACATCCGGCACTGAACATCTTTAGTCTAATAATTTAATAATGTACTTGATTAGGTAAAGAAGGTCTCCTGTATCACGTCGAGCCATTTTGTAAGTTAATTGATCATTTTATCATACCATACAACTAAAATTTAATTTTACTACATGACAACAGTGCGATACAAAAAATAAACATTCTTAACACGTTATTTTCGCGCTAAATTTCACTGTTTGCCGTTGGGTAAAACGCGCGCTGTGATGAGCTGGACGAAATTGGGTACTATGTTTATTACATTACATTTATTTACATTCATTTAGCATTACATTGTACAATTGCGACCAATGACAACCAACAACGGCAATCAGCAAATGCTATTAACTGGCGCGATATTATAGCTCCAAGTTTGAGTCAGCAATGTACGCTTATGTTATGTTAAAAACAACGCGCTGTTATGGCGTTAAATACTATTTTCTTCAACATAACTTTCGATATATTTCTATATCTGAGAGCTGCCTTAAAATGATTCGCTTGTACATTCTTATTTTCCAGTTTATGCGTACAGTCTTATAACCTCACCACTGCGTCTCCTAATATTTAAAAGTGTCCTTGGATGATATATGTATGAATTAAGTTCACCTTTTTGTATCGTTAGTTTTGTAAGTCATCTCTGTAGTGTTATTTATGTTAAATAAAGAAATTTAATGCCGAAAGCAAGTTCAAAAACTACCAGTATCTCAATTAATGCCATTTCATAAATATTATCTAGAAAGAAAATATTTGTTAACCCATCCAGATAACGAAAATATTTTTTTTTTAATAGAATTGTCGCTTCATTTGTGGGGATGAATATCAATATAATGGGAGGTCACTCTAATTGTGAATCGTATAAATCCTGAAAATAAATTTAAAAACGAAAAAGCATCATAGTCTGGTTAACAAGTTGAAATTCGTGAAATATAGTGGTCAGTGTTCTAGCGGCGGCTTTTCCAGACAGTTACGACTGAGGACCGTTAAGAAACAAGCTTACACTGACGAGTATCTCAAAGGCCGGCAACGCACCTGCGATCCCTCTGGTGTTGTGGGTGTATGGGCAGCTTACCCCTTTGCCCCCTCTTACATAAAAAAAGTGTTTAGATAACAGCATAATTTATACAAATGTTAAAATTAATATTACTATAAAAAATTCAAATTATATATAATTGAGGTTGAGTTTCGGAGTTTGAGACTGTTTTAGTGAAAATTTCCTCTTATTTATGAATCTTTTATTTTAAATTATTTATTATAATATATCAGTTATTACGTAAAAACTAAGTGCCTTCTTTTTATTATCTTAATTTGTTAATAACAATTGTAATTTTTTTTCTGCTGTTAAATCATTGTAATACTTTTTTCTACAAATTACTTTGAATCCAATGAGCTGTTGCTTATGTTTTTAGAAAATTTATCAATACCCGTTCATGAATTTCAACTTGTTGGCCAGACTTTAATACGACGTAATTACGTGGTTGCGTTTGATTGATCACTTACGACTGATGACGTGTCGGTTACTTTTTGAACTTTTCGGAGTGTATCGATTTTCTTAATCCTAAGTTTGAATAAAAGTAATTAATTATATTAAAAATATGGGCACCCTATTCTTTTTTCGTTTTTTATTTTTTTTATTTTATGCGTGTCAAAATTTAAAGGTTTCTGGGTGCGTTTATACGCAACGATAGAATACGCACGCGCGCGCGCAATTATTTAAGCTATGTCCGTACGACCGCACAATATTATGGGTTACAACCACACATCAACTAAATAGATCAATGTATTAATAGATAGTTTATTTCGCAATTTTCAAATTCGTGGCATCCTTAATTGACAAAAGTGTATGAACAGTTATATGTATGTGAATGAGACCAGACAGATGTGTTCGCAGTCGTGCGGCAACATATGATGATAAAAGAACCTATCGAAATATATTTTAATACAATTCTAATTCTTCACAATTAGTTGAATAAATTTAAAAATAATTCTAATTCTTCAATGTGCGTTGCGTTGCGTTTAAACGCATCGACGAAACCTTATATGTAAGTTATAATAATGTGGATAAATCACGGTCACTGATTTTCTTCTGATCGGTATTTAATCACCATGAACTTGGCGGAGGGCGTGGTGCAAGCGCTCAGGTCAATACCTTGGGCCACCATTCCTATATAATGAAATTCCATCAACAGATCGTAACCGCACTCGGCCGCTATTTTCTGTGCTGCAATCGCAGTGCATACCATCGCCGAAACATTTATATTGAGTGTCAAGCAGAGCGATTTTCTGAAAATTTAAAAATAATATTAGTATTATAAAACTACTGACTCTTTACTTTTTATTTTACGCTTCACTTTAAATCAGAGGTTCCCAAACTTTTTTGTCTCGTAGACCACTTGCATTTGTTCGCTTTTGTTTGGATGCCCTCCAATCCCCTGCTTAGCTAATAATGAATTTTTGCAAATTCATCAAATCTTAATGTGTTATTCATATATCATCAAGTTCTAGTGTGTTCTAATTAGACAGCTGTCATGGTCCCTTGGAGGTCATTGTCGACCCCTGGGGGTCGATATAGACCACTTTAGGTATCGGTGCTTTACATTATACAGGCTGTCCCAGAAGTCGACGTCAAACTGGGAGTTGGGTAACGGTCTAAGTCATAATAGTTATCAGAAAAATATAAAAAAATATCTAAGTTACGTATAATATTTTAAAAATTATAGACATTTTAAAAAAATCGAGAAAATCTACACCCCGTGACGGTCTTTTCACTCCTGTTACTACAGATATTTATTTTTTTAATATTTTTTTTTTATATATAATCCTGAATACTGCTTCTTTAAACTCTGGCCTAAAATTTAATGTTAACTGTTCCAGCTTGGAAGTAAATGCCACTTTTTGCCCAACAAAAGATTCAAAATTAATACTTAGCACAGTTTTAACGGACCATATTGAAAAAAATGTACTAGACGAGTTTGGCAAGTAACTTTAATAGTTGGCACATTTAGTAAGGATTCCAAAATGGTATAACACTTGCTAGTTTATTTCTTAAATTGGGGACATATTTTTTTCTTTTCTAATATAACCCAGTTTTGAACAAATTTTTCTTACTTAAAAATGATTCTAATGTACCCGTGGTTCTACTCAAGGCCGAAACTTTAAGATTCCAGTTGGAGTGAGACGAACAGAGCTATTTTTCGAAGTGTGAGCGAGGCAGATAGTGACCCTAACGTCACAAAGACAGACTCATTTAAAGTATGAGAGAGACAGTAGTGACCCTATTAAATTAAATTATTAAATTAAGCATCAATATTTGGATACATAGACGCTATGTTTCCTGTTGATTAATTTAAAAATTCCATTCTTTTAATCGTTATGAAAAGTAATTTGAGAGCAAACAATTTCTATTAAATTCCAAGGATTATTGTTACAAAATAATAAGAATTGGCTTAAAATAATGTGCAATGTTTTAACACCACGTTTGTATTAGGAGACTTTGATTTGATTACCGATTTATTGAACATCAATGGAATGTTCAATAATAGCTTTGAATAAATAATTTCTATTAAATTCGAAATATTATTGTTAATATTTGAGAATTGATTTAAAATAATTTACAGAGTTTTCACGTCACATTTGTGTTAAAATTCTTTGTATTAAATTCAAAGATTAATTTAAAATAATTTGTAAGGTTGTAGCGTTCATTTCCGATCGCAACAAAATTAATGTCACCGATTTCGGAACGCAACTTTTTTTTGGCACTGACGCGTATTCCTTTGTTCTGTAAAAACCTAACACATCCTTTGTTCTTACTCAGTGCTCCAAATGTAATTACCATACTCTTTACTCAGTGCCTTTGTAAGACGACATATCCTTTGTTTAAAACGATTAACAGAAGTTTGCTTTATATATTTTATTACAAGGCTATTGCAAATTGGACTTTTATTGATCAAGCACTTCACGACAACTACGACACACAGAAATAACAAATAGTGGGCCACGATACCACCGGAGGCCCGCTAAAAGGTTTTGACATCACATTGGCATTGCGAGACTTTATTTTAACTAAAATATGAAACGCCATGTTGAAAGGTTTATTTTTTTTTTAATTTACACTTCTTTAAAGGGCTGAACCACTTTCACTCTGGCAGTCAATGTACCACTGGTATTTCTATAACAAAATAATTTATGTGATGGTTTGACCAAATGCGTTAAAATTATTAAGATAAAATTCTTATTCTTATTAAAAACACAAATAACTTTATGTGTTCCTTCATTTTTAAAGGAATATAATTAATAATACCCAAAATAAATGACTAAGTATCTCAGCGAAGAGATCACAATTTTTAAAAACCGTCCTGGTGTGTCTCCCTTTCTGTATATTAATAAATATAAAGAACAAAATAAGTTATGATGATTCCAACATAATTCAATAAATGTGATAATTCTGTTGTAACAGAACTTAACTTTTACGCTCTCTCTATCTTTTTCTAATGACAATCGCCAAAACGAGATAGCTATAATTTTGGTGCTGTCAGTTTTGTTTAGAGATGTCAAAATTAAGAAATTTGGACCTGACCTCGGATCATGCCAACTAAAGATATGTAAAAACGCAATATTTTTTGTACCTTTTGACAGAAACGTAGGTTGGTTTACTATCTCGTTTTGGTATTTGGCATTAGAAAAGGATGGGGAGGGTCTAAATTTAGTTTAAGTTATCTCATACCGGAATTGACACTACTGGCAAGATATATTAGACAGTCTTCCAGGTTCTTAACGATTTTAAAGAAGTTTTTTAGTGGTTTCTTTAATTCTTTATTGAACAAATCACAAAAATATAGTTATTAAAAATAAATGTACAAAGGCGAGCTTAACCCACAATTGAGTTTTCTACCGGCGAACCTTTGATATTTGAAAGATGTTTCTTTGAGTAAATAATTTCCAAACGGACGGCATCTGCAAAACTGGATAATTTGCAATTACAACAAACGTTAATTTACAACAGCCGTTTGGAAATCTAATCAACTTGCAAGTAGACAACAGTCGTTTGGGGAACTAGACAACAGTCGTTTCGAAAACTAGGTAACTTGCAACAACAGCGACAACGGCAGAGTTAGATTGGCCACTTAACCTCTTTAACGAAGTGATCCATCTCACCTGGCTTCAAGCATATTCGCTGCAATGGTTTGCCCTCTATATCCCGGCACTACTACGGTTCCAGCTGATGTCAGATACTTGTCAATCTTGTATAATTTATGGACGTCCAGCTTATTTTTCACTGTTAATACTGTAGCCAACACATTCTTCCAGGCCTTTCCAGAAGACTAGAATGATTTAATATTATGAATTAGCTTATGTTATCGTATATTTTTATTTTACTAAAATGCTGACTCAGAAAGCTAATATCTATTTTATTCCAATCACCTTCCAAAACTAATTTAATTTGAATTGAAATTGGTTTTGGAAGGTATACAATTATTATTCTTTATAAATATTATTGTGATTAAATATTTCATCATCATTAACCCATCTACTGTTTCATACATACATTCATACACTCACGCCGATATCTCATAAGGGTAGGCAGAGACCATAGTACATACATACATACATACAGTCACGCCTCTTTCCTATTGGGTAGGCAGAGACCACTTCCTTCCACCTGCTACGATCGTTTGATGTAGCAAAGTGGCTATCCGCAGTCCACATTTCGCCTCCGCGGGCAATGAGACGTGTCGGGTGGCGAACCACGACGCCGTCATTTTATAAGGTTCAAAACTATTAAAATTCCTCATTGCATTCCCACGGCGTAATGGAGACGAAAGAAAATAGGATGAGGTGGGAAAGGTATATTGAGAAAGGAATATGGAATTTAGGAGAAGGACTATAGGATATAGGATACTACTATCTCGGAAGGAAAAGGAAAAGACAGTAGTAGCTCGCGGGCCCGGGGTCGCTTACCCGTGTACTTAAGTCTATTTGCCGGACAGGCTAAGAGACTAAGTACTCCCTGATCTCCTGTTTCATTGAAGTATTATTAGAATAAGAGGAGTTAGATTACAGTAATGGTCTAATGTTGGAGTTGACAGAATTCACACGCGTTCGAGAAATTATCTCAGATATGCAGGATGCCTCACGATGTTCTCCCCCACCGCTTAGAGCAAGTAACAATCTATTATTAATATGCATTTGATGACAATCAGAAATGCGTGCTATGGATTTGAATGGGAAATTTACTTGAAAATTGGGCATGCGTGGTCATACCACTATAATAACTAATTAAAATAACATTACAATAATTAATGTTATTTTAATTAGTTTTCTTTTTCACTAACTGTGTGGCCACATCTTCTTATTCAATATCTTTTTATTTAATATGGTCTTATTCAATATCGTCAAAAGTACGAAACGTAGTAATTTAATTGTATTGAAATTAATATTGGTTTGTAGACATTGGTAAACCCTCTGGTCCATTTAACGAAACATTATCTTCGGAATTTTCAAAAATATATTCTTTTTATAGACTAAGATATATTCAACGAAAAATAGACGATAAATTTATTAAGTAGGTAGGTAAAAAAGCTTATAATATTTAAATATAAGGAAAGTGTATATTGGGTCCGGTAATTGTCAATCCGATAATTACAACATTGCAACATTGAGTCGCCGACAGTTCCCGCTGACCTATTGCCTGAAAAAATAAGGTGACTATCATCAATTAGCAACCATCATCAATCACAGAAGTACACTTGAAGTTTTATTTTATTGTTTTATATTAGTTTATTGTGGTATTTGGTATACATTCTTTATTCTTTATTGTACAAATCACAAAAAATATGGTTATTAAAAATAAATGTACAAAGGCGAGCT
>WUAW01019326.1:89168-107997 GCA_017165845.1 Thaumetopoea pityocampa | reverse complement strand
TAATAACTTTGTAATTAATAAATTTATAATAACTTTGTAAATATTTAGCATCTTATTTATATGGTAACCCATTTGTTTTACAAAAATTTAGGTTTAACGTGCAATTATGACAAGTAACTAAACTATTAATAGATTACATAGATATATATTTAACAAAAAATAAAAGAACTTATATGGGTGAGTGTGTCTATGTGGATGGCAGGAAAATATAACCTTGAATGAATTAAATAGTTCTAATCAGCTGTAATATTTATTACAAGTATGAGTCAGTCGATGAAAAACATAATTGCACACAAAATTTTTTAATTCATCTTCATTGCAGAGCATTTGTACTATAGTATTTGGGTTAACGCACAACTGATGTACACGAAACCTGTAGTTACTGTATGTAGGGCTATTTAAATAAGATATTTTCATATGATAGTTTCCTTCACTGATTTGAAATTGTGCATTATATATGTACATGGTATATTTTTTAAATAGGATAAACATATATTCACGGTTTCACCATCCATCCATGATTCTCACGTGTCTCTAAAGGAACCATCATCCGTTAAGCAGTACTTTTCCAAAATGAGAAGTAACTTGTTATTGTTTGCTACCAATATCTCAACATTCAACAATTTAGTATAATGTTTATTGAGAATTTATTATTGATAGTTAACCTGGGGCC
The DNA here is from genome assembly GCA_017165845.1 of Thaumetopoea pityocampa. NCBI lineage: Eukaryota > Metazoa > Arthropoda > Insecta > Lepidoptera > Notodontidae > Thaumetopoea > Thaumetopoea pityocampa. The sequence goes on along the minus strand of WUAW01019326.1, from coordinate 107,324 downwards.
AATTGCATAATAATAACTTTAAAACATTTAAAATACACGTTTTCTTTTCAGCTTTGATGAAAGAAGAGGATGGGTGTACATATGGTGTATTGCCAATTACAAAAGAAACTAGAAATGGCTTTGATTATTATAACACAAGTGTAAGTAAAATATTATGCTGTTAGACTCATATTCTATCTATACAAATATACCTCCATTCTCCAATATGTATTCCTTAACATACAAAATTGTATACATATGAAATATGTGCGCAGATTCACTGGAAGAGAATATCTATGGCCTAAAGCCTCAAATAGTTATTAATACGACATCTCACATATCCAATTGTTTTTACATTTATTCAAAGTAATAACTTGCTTTTACATGTGTATTTTTTAAACTGATGTTTTGTTAGAACTGAATACTTTCCATTATGCTTTAATATTGGCAAAGAGACATATTCGGACACCAGCTGATTACCATGTCTTCCGAAATACACTTGTAAAAAGTACAGAAAAATTAATACATACATTTTTCGAATATAGGAATCTATTGGTGTTAGGCTGTATTCGACCTTGACTGTATTTTACCATTAGATCTGGAAGCAAGACCCGATCCACTGGGCCCCTGTGGCTTTCAAGTAAAGAGGGCACAAATGTATTTTAATCATTTATCTGTTTGGGCGAATGAATCTATGAACTGTATTTCTGTCATGTCTTTATGTTGTTAATCACAGCGTTAACATATTATAAAATTTGTAGGAATAACCTGTACAGAACTCCAAGTAGATATTCGGAGAATTAAATCTGCTTGCTAATTTAATATGCAACTGTAACAATTTTGGATGACAGTCATGGTTTTCTGTGAAGATACCGGTGCTTCTTCAAGCACCTGTCACTGCACTTTCAATGCAATGATATTTAGGGTCGGGATGATCAACGAGGTTATGCGTAGACAGAGTTTACAAGATTCTAAATCTGCAACAGCTAGCAGTATATACACAGTTTCTCCATGCATAATATGACAAGTTAAACCGTCGGTCCAGCCTGAGGCAAGCCCTTCAGGCTCTTTGAAAATTTGTCACAAACTGATCACTAAACACAAATAAATAAACTATTGTGTTTCTAATTTATTTCATTCTTGTTACACAGTTCGCGTTGTACATTGCTACAGAAGAAGAGGAGGGCCTTTACAACCTTTACTTCAACAACTGTCCAAACTCCAGTGCTGGAACGGCCCCAATGATCAACATGATTGTGAGCATTATTTCTGTCTTAAATTAGAACATACGATAAGCATGTCATAGACGCTAATAATTTAATTTAAAATTATGTATGCTTTGTGTTTAATGTTTGCAGGCCAAGTTTGCGTAGGTTTCCATCTAGAACACTGAGGGTGTACATCTTATTCTTTGACTGCAGCCCTGAACTTCAGTGTATACGCCAGCCCATGCACTATCTTGAACCATCAATATATTATGTTGGCACAGGGCATGTTCATGTGAATCATCTCATTCCTTTTTTATGTGATTTGTACAATGCGTACACTTCATATGCCGGCTTTGTTCAGCCTATACAAAGTACTCCTAGTTTTAATTAAAATATGTAATGGAGTGAGGTCAAGTAACTACTCCATAGCTCCGATCAGTGTGGTATTGCCATCCCAGGAGACATAGTCATCACAGTTCTCAGATCTAGCAATTCATGAATGTCTTTTAGATGGGATCAATAGTCATTAACAATCAGATGTATTGCATCCATTGTACATTGTCTATGACATAAAACAAAGAAAATAAATTCATCAGCTATTTAAAGTAAGTAGTTTCTGAAAGCGATTCCCATATGGTGTCACTTCTATAAAGCTAAGCATGGTACATGAATGTAACGTGACATATTCTTTCAGATAGAACTATACGAGAGTAATGCAAACAACTTTTTATCTGCCGGCGAGATACCACTGCCACACATGTACAGCGTAATGTCTATAATATTCTTCGGGAGTGCTATCATCTGGACAGGGATTCTGAAGACTAGTCGCCAGCCTGTGTACCGGATCCACATCATCATGTGTGTACTCGTATACCTGAAGGCATTGTCTCTGGCGTTCCATGGAATCAACTACCACTTTATCCAAACCAAAGGAGAACATGTTACAGCTTGGGCAATATTGTACTATATTATGCATTTGTAAGTATTTGAACAATTTATTTATCATTATAAGATACTATTTAACCTTAACATTTTTTACCTTATAAAATGGCGGCGTCGTGGTTCGCCACCCGACACGTCTCGTTGCCCGCGGGGGCAAATTGTGGGCTGCGGATAGCCACTCTGCTACATTGAATGATCGTAGCAGGTGGAAAGAAGTGGTCTCGGTCTACTCCGATGGGAAATCGGCGTGAGTGTATGTATGTATGTATAAAATGTTATCTGTAACCTGCAACATTAATCACTATTATGATGTTGATTCTTAGACTAAAGAGGTAGTTGGCACTACAGTCTGTCTTTGGTTTAAGCAATGTTCATCTCAGCTGGGTGTTATGCGGGTTTTCTATTTTAACTACTAATCTAGACCTGACCTAATCTGTGTTTAAGAAGAGACATAAATCTGTGGGTGGAACATAATGCTGATGCCTGAAAGACACTAGTCATGGCAGGGATTATGGGAGTTTCATGGTGATGCTGGTAATATTTAGACATCAGAACGCACTCCAAATCCGAAGTAACAACAACACCATTATCATCATAAGTTGGCATTCTTCTACATAGGAGGAGTTCTTTTTATAGAAGGAGGATATATAGTTTGAAGCTCCAAACAGAATGCAAATTGTTGCAGCGAAAAAAGTTCAACCGACATGCTCCATTCAATTCGGTTCGAGGCAAATTGATTAAAGCGACATTACATTGTGTTAGTAGTAGAAAGCAAAATGTATGAAGTCATTAAAAGCTACAATTAGTCATTAACCCCTTCGCTACGGCAGTGTGCTCCGTTCGGAGTGACACCGTTGAACGGGCCACCGTGCCGCCAAGTGTGATCTATGTGCAGTATGCGTAAAAATAAAAACATCGCGGGTCCCATGGTCAAGCGGTATCACGCTGACGTCGTCAATAGGCGACGCTCGTACACACAGATCGTCGCGCGGCTGTCGTCTATAGGCAAAGCTCGTACACACAGGTCGTCGCGCGGGTGTCGTTCATAGGCGAAGTTCGTGGGAGACGAGCGACCTTTATTTGACTTCTCGTACCTTGACGGCAGCTACTAAAACAGGGATCAAGCTGTATCTTCATTTCTACTGAACCGATTTTGATGAAACATGCAGCAGTATTTCAGTTGGAATAGCACCTTTTAGACTGTAACAGTTCAATTAAAATATTTCCGCTGGTTTTTGCGTGAAGCCCGAATAAACAAACAAACAAACATCGACGGATTTGGTTTCAGAAACCCATAATTAGTCTATCTGAGTCTGAGTAGTTTGTTTTTAAATATCTTTGATTTTTGAAAATTTGACATTTAACAATTAATAGTAATAGATTAATTTTAATTTTTAAACATGCTGTCAACTCGCCAATTTACCAATTGTTTGACATTCCAATGAAATTTATTATGTGATCACAAACTTTCAAGAAAACATTCTCCTAATGGCCAAACTATATAGTAAGTGGTTACTACTGTAAGTATTATCTATTTTCAGATTGAAGGGTGCTGTGTTATTCGTGACAATCGTGTTGGTTGGCACTGGATGGAACTTTATCAAACACATTCTTTCGGACAGAGATAAAAAACTATTCATGATTGCTATACCTCTGCAGGTAAAGAATGTACATTCAAACAACTAAATAAATATTAAGATACGCTATCTTTTGCTTATTTACTATGGTATACTATAATAATTCATGAGAGAAAGTACTAAGTCGAAATCGTTTTCTTTTTCTAATGGGAAACTTCCGAGAAGAGCAATTATGTTTCAGTTTTTATCTCCTAACATTACTGCAAATATTCTCGGAGGGGGAAGGGAATCCACAGTTGCTACTCGCAGACCAACCTAAGGGTTGGTGCTCTCATGCCTCTAGCATAAGTCCTCCAGTTGAAGCCCGGATGGACATCTTGCAGCAGAATGGGTCTGTGCCTGCTTAGGAATATTAGCATCATGGGAAATTGCAGGCTCTATGACGCCTTACCCCCGCTCTCCATATATTATGTATAAGTACAGTTTTAGCATATGCTTTTAACGAAGGCTGATGGCTTCACTATAGCACACAATGTTCTTCATTGAAAATTAGACACCTATTAGAAAAATACGTATTAGATGTTTTTAATCTCACGTATTAAAAATATCTAATACGATATCTAAAACGTTATCAAACTCTTTTTATGATCACACAGAAGAACATTGAACGACTTCAGAAAACGCCATTAGTATTTAGAAATAAAAGTTTTGATAGTAACAACCCTAACCAATACTCAGCCGTCCTCTTCTTTAATCGTTTCTGATTTGGTACATCCATAATACCTAATATAAGGTTACTTTTAACCTTTAAATAAAATGCGGAATCTGCAGAGCTGCGATAAAAAAATATTTCTCAAAAATATTAAAATATCGTCTGCGATGGAATTATGCCATTTCTTATTAACAGAATTATTATATTTATTTCTCAACAACGAATGACATTTTAAAAAGAAATAGAGACGTATTTACGCGCAAAAATGTTTCTATGGTATTCTCTCGGGTTTCTAGAAAAACTTAATATCTTCTTAATCACCGTAGGCCAGTCGGACGGAGTTCGTGGCTACGACTCTTCCCAAATCTCACACTGTATTCAACTAATGAGTGAATTGATTTAAAGGTTTTTTCCTTTGTTTTGTTTTTTTCCCTTGAACACATCAACGTCAACCACGTAGTTGTGTTCGAAAACCTCAGTGGCGTACCACTGAATGCCATCCTAAATGCGCGATTCACGAGTAGGTGGATTGGAACAAGCGTCTTCTTGATCGCAGATCGAGTCTACCATCCTCTAAGTCATTGATACCCAAAGTGGTCCATATCGACCCCAAGGGCCGATGATGACGTGCAAGGGGTCCACGCCTATTGTCAAAAACACGTTTGAAGTTAATAAATTTAGAACAATTTCATATTAACTACGTTTTGGGGGTCTATCCCAAAGTGAAACACATTACAAGTGGTCTATAAGATAAAAACAGTTTGAGGACCTCTGCTCTAAATCATCACGTGCTGGTGATGGTAATGATGATTATTTGCTTTACGCCAGGTGCTCGCGAGCGTGGCAGAGATCATCCTGGCCGAGGGCGAGGAGGGCGCTGCCGAGCACAGCGCGTGGCGCGGCATCTTCGTGCTCGTCGAACTGCTGTGTTGTGCCGCCATATTATTTCCCGTCGTATGGTGTGTACCCATAAAATCTTAAACGTACTGATAGATATCTCGCCTAGTGCTTAGTATCTCATGAGACGACCAACGAAAAGAAACGTAATAACAGTCATCATCATAATTCGATGAAAGTCAACTTCCGGACATGAGGTTTCTTCATAAAAGAATAACTTACAGTTCTATTTCTGTTGTAGCAGCTTTAGCAGTGCTTTCAATTCAGTAGATTTCGATGTACTGTTGGGAATTCTTTCTTCCTTTAATGTGTTCGTCTGTAATTGCTTGGTTTAACTCTTATCTTCGGAGTCGTTCGCAGTCGGTTCCCAATGATGATACCTCGTCTGAGTAGTGTGAGCTGGCTGCGGGCGCCCTCGAAGGTGGCATTCTTTCTCCTCTGTTTATTTCAGTTTTTATTGACGGTATCACTAAAGTACTATCTTCAAACTATCATCTCTATGAAAACGACTTGCAGATCTATCGTATTTTAAAATTGAAAAGCTTCAAGCTGTAATTGATAACGTCAATGATGATATGTTGGAAGTCAGTGAGTGGTCCAAAAGCTTTGGTCTGTTAATGAATCCCACAAAAACACAAGTTGTGATCATTGGTGGAAGGTACTTTTGCGGTCTCTTAGATCGTCAGGTTCACCTTTCGGTTTTATTTGATCTTGTTCCTATACCTTACTCCTAATGTGTTAAAAATGTGTGTACTCATGGATTATAATTTGTCTTGGAGTGAACATCAGAATTGAGTGGGAAGGCGTTTTACTCATTTCAATCCCTCAAACGACTCCAGAAATTTCTTCCCTATCATACTAAGATAACACTTGCTCAATCTCTTCTGTTTCCACTTCTAGACTATGCTGATGTTTGTTTTCTCGACGCTACTGAGGAACTTCTCAATAAACTCCAGCGTTTGCAGAATTTATGTATTCGGTTCATTTTTGGTCTCCGAAAGTATGACGTTTCGGAAACGTTTGAAGCGGTTGCCTGTTCGGGAGCGTCGAAATGCTCATGTTCTGTCTTTTCTTTATTCTATTCTTCGCAAATCGAATTAATCAGCCTATCTCCAGAAACGTTTTGAGTATCTTATCCCAAGGGTATCTTATCTTGTCGCATAACTACGAGAAGTACTTATGCGACATTCTTTTACGTACAGTCATTACAGTGAGTATTTCACTGTGCGTGCGGTAGGTCTATGGAACTCGCTTCCTCATTCTATTCAGGATAGGAAACGGTTAAGGAGCACTTTCTCTCAAAGTAACATATGTACGTATTTTAGTGTGTTTCGGTATTTGCATATGTATGTATGTTTGTGTATGCTTCTGTACCTAGTACACTAGATCCTATTCTCTTTCTAATCTCAAATATTTTTACACTGTAAGGTTTGTTGGAAGAAAGCTCAATTTTTGAATTAAGCTCGTCTTTGTACACCTTTTTTCTTTATTTACAAATGTATTTACCTGTTTGTATACAACAAAGAATAAATAAATAAACGAAAGTATTTGGCGTAATCTCCACGCTTGTTAGATCTCTTGAAGATTGCTGTAGATGTTAGTGGGATCGCAGGGTATTATCGCTATCCATTATCTCAGTATACCTTAATGGGTTTTCAAAGCACCCACGGTAGAGATGGAGTACTACTGTGACGGCGCGATATAGAAATCGATCAATAAAATTATTAAACTGTCTTAATCTCTTGTTTTTATCTGCATGCCAATCTTCTCGTGGGTGCAGGAGAACCGGCTGAGGGGTGTACCAATATAATGGGCAGCAATGTTATTCTTTGCGTTAAGACACTTGTCAAACGTTTAGGTTATGGCAGGCACTGCAGTGGACTTGAAAAGACTGATGACTAACTTCATTTTTATACTGTGCAACATTATCAGGTCGATACGGCATCTTCAAGACGCGTCAACGACCGACGGGAAGGCGGCAATCAACCTTCAAAAACTGAAACTGTTCAGACACTTCAACATCATGGTTGTCTCGTACATTTACTTCACTAAGATCGTTATATCCGTCCTTAATGTAAGTACATTTCTATTAAAATCTGGTTTAGGCCTTAACTCTGTGTTTCGGAGGGCACGTAAAACTGCGAACCGGCTGGTGGTTTGCAGAGGTGTGGACCCTATAGAGATGGAAATCAGACACCAGTCGGTTGTCAAAATCTGCCTCATAGCAACATCTATTGTAAAAAGTAGATGGTCACGAAATCAACCTAATATTCGTACTAGATGACGTTAGTGATGTAGAATTTCGTCTATTGAGAATGTTTAACTAAATTATGCTTTGAATGACAAATGAGAAGAAATGTGGCAAATGTTAGATGGATAGAGATATCTTTAAGAAATCAATGAACTTATGTTACCTAAAACATAAGTTCATTAATAGTACTTGTAATGTTGTTGAAAATCAACAAAAAATAATTAATCGAGACAGAGTAATGGTTTTTTTTTAATAATACCACTATTAATATAGAATTATTAAAAAAATTAGACATTGTTTGTTTCATCTATACTATTATAAAATAGTTAAATGTCAAATATTGTAAATCAAAGATATTGAAAACACTACTCAAATCGACTAATTAAGGGCTTCTGAAACTTTGGTTTCCGTAGCTGATTGTTTGTTTGTTCGAGTTTCACGTAAAAACCAGAGGGTAGATTTTGGTCAAACTGCTACCGTTTTAAAGGTACTATTCCTATTTAAATACTGTGATATATTTCATCAAAATCGGTCCAGTAGTATTGAAGATACAGCTTGATCCCTGTTTAGTAATTGCCGTTAAGATATGAGAGCTCTAGTAAAAGTGGTTGTAGGCTTATATAAATCTATGATTGTTTCGGGATTTCCCATGTAGTGGAAAACCGACATTCACGCGGGTGAAGCCACGGGCAAAAGCTAATATACATATAATTTTTCGACTAAATATAACAAGATTACATTGTAAGCCGTACTTAGAAATAAATATTTGATTTGAAAAAGAAATAATAGGTTTGTTACCGTGTCTATTATAAAAAGCAATGTGATTTACTAACTTACCCTAAAAAAACCCATAAAAGATGTTTTTCGATTTCTAATTTGTCCCGTTACGAGCGCCGTATTTAGCCGGCATTCGTACGACGACCTGTGTGTACGAAGCGCCGTATTTAGCCGGCATCCGCACGACGACCTGTGTACGAGCGCCGTATTTAGCCGGCAACCGCACGACGACCTGTGTGTACGAGCGCCGTATTTAGCCGGCGCAAGCGTGATTACCGTTTGATAACGGCTCAATCTGCTTCAAATTGTCCTGGCTAATATACATAATTTAATATGATTCAATAATCATATTTGATAAATTTCAATTTACAATACTTGCACAATTTCCTGTAATATTATTATGTCATTAAATATTGTTATGTAACATGTAAATAAAAAAAACCGAACATCAGCTCACCGACACGCAACGTGCACACATCGCGGCGCGCCTTTCAGTGGCGTCGCGTCCGTGGAGCGGACTGCCCTAACGAAAGGATTCAGGAAGATGATAAGAACAAAAGCTCTAATGATAGTTTGTTTCCATGGTCACAATTTCAACAAAGATGTTCTAGACACACACATTAAACTTCGGCGTTTATAAGGATAATCTTTTTATTCAGCTCTGGGTATCAGTGCTGGAGGGCCCAGCTGGAAGTCAGCCGACAAGAAGGATCGGCTTTTTCGCGATCTCGCTCGACTGACATCTAAGATATAACCGACTCGCAAAAGGAGACCACCGCCCTCTACACCTCATTCCTAGACAGAATTGCTGATACTCCATTGGTCAGGGACAGATCCAATCCGATTTTTCAGTCAGATTTTCAGGATTCAGGATCCATTTCTAAAGTGTGTTGGGCAAAATCCTGATCTTCACCTCGGTGATGGCAATTGGCCGTAGTTTTGCGTTCTATTTTGTTCAGTTACCAAAACTAGCCGTGCTCTGTGAGTAATTGAGCAAATCTGGAGTTGACTCGCCCCTCCTTTCTACCTAACCAGGATTCAAATATCGGTAGGAAGGCTCCGACGTCGCGCTTACACTTGGGTAGCTTTTCTGAAAACGGCGAGCATCACTCTTCCTTTGCCACCTTTGTCATCATACACACACCCGAACTGATCTAGAATTGAACCATTTGATCTAGCGATCGATTGTCGCGTGAGGATGTGTGAAGGACGAGTATTGTACATGTCTGGACTATTACTGCTCGGATTTGCGTTAGGTTGCTTGTGACATGAATTTACATGTGCCTTAATATTCTTTTTACAAAAAGAAGTACAGTCCACACTGCTGGCACGTCCTTCCCATAAACTGCTGACGATTATTCTTTAGGCTAAGACAATGCAGGTCATAACGCAATTTGTTAAAGCCCTCATGCGTTGGGGTAATTCCAAGAGATCGACACAGGAGAAATATAACAAACGTTTTGTTTTGAGGAACTTTTTTTGCTCTTGGGGCTTCGGAATACATTGGGCTGGCAACAATGAGTCAAGGTGACTGGTCGTTTTTCGGTTTAGAAATTGCACGCTCGACGAAAAAATAAATACATGTGATATTTCACCCCCAATCTGATATCTCGTAATTTTTTCCGAACCTCCTCCTCCCTCTTTCCAGCGTCATGTGATTAATGGAGGCTCCCTAATAACCTTATATTACTTAAAAATAAAGCCACCGTTGCTTTTAAAGCTGTTAGTATGACCGTGGCTTAGACTCAATTATACTTGTTTTTTTTTTTTCATAAATATTATTTAATTATCATTTTAAATCGGCAGATCACAGTGCCGTTCCAGTACGCGTGGGTAGACGAGCTGCTGCGCGAGCTGGCGACATTGGTATTCTTCGTGATGACCGGATACAAATTCCGGCCGGCGGCAGCCAACCCTTATTTTTCGTCTGATCACACGGACGATATCGAGTCAGAAGTGTGAGTATACGATGGGGTCAAGAGACCTACCTCGTGTGTTGACTGACACGAGGCCGTTCGATTTGTGTTGTCGTTTTGACTGGGATGATATTGAAAAAGAGAATGACACAGGAAAACTGCTTTAGGAAACATTAGGTTCTTTGTGTAAAAATAATTTTTGTATAGTCAATGTTGTTTAGTCAGGCATGAGTTGTCTTTAATAACGAGGAAAATTGATTTCTTTTTAATGCGGATTGAATCTATGTAATGTTAGGATCATTTCATTGTAACGGTAGAAGAATTTAAACAGCAGTAGATAGTCAAATTTAACGCACGACGCGACACTGAGGCGGCTGTTTGGATAACTTCGTCAAACCGAACTACCGAAAGTCCTGAGACTATAAATGTGTTATCTGTGAGTGAAAGAAGAGTCATGTCCCACGATACCTATGATAAAGTGATAATTAAATTTCTTTTTTTTTTATTTTAACTGAAGCATTAAATATGTCAATGTCGTATGTTGTTTGTTATTTATTACTTTTAATTTATTGTTATGAATAAAGTATAATTAATAGCCATAACATGAATCAACTGTAATGCGCAGGTTAACGGAAATCGGTGTCCTGGACAGCGTGACGAGGATATCGAACCGCGGCGAGAAAAGACGCGAGGACCAGCAACCTCTGATGCAGGAAACTAACTATGATTCTGATTAGATTACTACAACGCGTGTGTTATATTGTAGTCGTGGGTGTAACTGGCCGACTTGAATATTAATGTCAATTATGACAACAAATAATGTATGTTACTGCAATGAAAACTGCAAAAATATTGTTACGTTTTTTCTGAAAAATGATGTTCTATCAAACTTCTGTATCGATAATCAAACATAATTTGGATTTCGATTTTAGATATTTTTATTAATGTTTATGACCAATGGTAACTAGAAAATCCCGACGTTATAGTTGAAACTTGGTAAGATTGTTATATATTGATGATAATAATCAATTAAGGCAGGTATTGGATATTCGAGATGTTAAATTTATAAAATCATAGTCAATCAATTAAATATTGCAACAATATACAACATTTAAAATTTTACAATTCAAATAAACTGAACGTCAAATAAATTAAATCGTCATATTTAATTTTTAAAGTGTGGTGCCAACACTTTCAAAATTAAATTAAATTTTGTGGTGCCAACACTTTAAAAATTAAATTTAAAAATTAAATAAAAAAAAAAACAAATTAAATATGACGATAATATTTTCATGTTTTATGACACCGATCATTATTTTGGTCTCGATATATTAAAAAGAAACAGTATAGGATCTTAACGGTAGCCGTAGGGACGTCGGCAACGTACTTATATAAGAACTAGATTTTGCCCGCGGCTCCGTCCGTGTGAATGTCGGTTTTTCGCTACATGGGAAATCCTAAAACAACCACAGATTTATATAAAAAGCCTTAGAACCACCTTTAATTGAGCTCTTGTACCTTAACGGTGGATATTAAAATAGGGATCAAGCTGTATCCTCAATTCTACTGGAGCTATTTTGATGAAACTATTATGACTGTAGTGGTTTGACTAAAATCTACTCGCTGGGATTTTTTGTGAAGCTCGAACAAATAAACAAACAAACATCGACGGATTCGGTTTCAAAAGCCCTTAACCCTTTCGCGACGTGCTATTTTCCTATTAAGTATGCCCATAAGAAGGGCAGTTTTAGAGGTTTGCGGAATCGTACGGTCGAAATAAGAACTACTACTGCCAGATTCATACATGACAAATAAAATAATAGACAAGGTTAAACTTGCCTATAAATACAAATAAACCTATCTAACACATAAAACGGAAGCGTCCGGCATTCGTCGCGTAAATATAATGAAATCGGATAAATGCGGTCTTCGACTATTTGTCACATTGTTTTATCACGGGAGTTTACGGTCTTCGGCGCGAAAAGGTTAATTAGTCGATTGAATATTTTGTTTTTAAATATCTTTGATTTTTGAAAATTTGAAATTTTCTAATTTTATAATAATGCAAATTACGCCCACTAGCTAGACATATCGCGTTCGTTGAGCGTTGGTTTAACAGATCTATAAAAAAAAAACGAACGCGACAAAATGCATTGTGTTGTGTCGCATCAGTGAACGTTGGTTTATAGACATTCATACGATTTGGCGCGTCATGTCAGTCAACGTTCACTTATACTGGCTGGCGACGTACCAAACTATCGTCAGCCGAGTTAACTCCTGCGCGTTTCCATGTGATACGTGTCGTCGTTTTATTCGCCGTGACGTTTCGGCGAGGCAGGGCTCTTAGGTCGTATTTTATTCGCAGGGTAATGAGTTAGAGGACGTGCAGGATAAGTTTGCGATGTACACCTCTCCCTACGCCTTACCGAATAATAGTTGTGAGAGAATTCTGTCGCAAGTGAAAGTACAAGTGCGACTGAATGATGGCACCCGACAGCTTACAGTAACGATGTGGATATATTAAACGTGTCTTTGTTAGTTATAGCGGCACTACAGTACGACATAACTCGGGTGCAGTCGACTGACTTCGTCAAATTGAATTTTATCGAATTGCGACAACAATTCTGTAAATGTTACTTTACAGCAAATAATAATCAACCTTACAGCAAATTATTTTACTTTACAGCAAATTATTTTACTGTGTTTACGTATAATTAGTTGAGTAGTGCCATTAGTCATTTTAAGCATTAAAATCGTTACAATTGAGGGTAACGAATAGGTGTGCAGGCAAGGAATATGTCTACTGCTATTGGTCTAGTAAGCAGGTACATCGTTTAAACGTCTAAGTCGTGTCGTACTGTATGTGTGTAAAAGCATTCGGAACAGCTTAGTGAACAATGAAATTCATAATTTATTATAATATTGGGAACTATCACAAAAAGTGTATGCGGTCAAATTATGGTGCAATTAGTTAAAATGTCGTGTGTACAGCGCCACTGTTTGTATCGATGGACTCGTCAAGTGAATTCTACAAATGTACATACGCGTGCAACACATAATACAGGTACTAAATATAAAACTTGGCATATGTTGCTACAGATAAATCAGCTTGGAGACGTGTTTGCGTTTGTAGTATATAGTGATTGTACATATATTCAACAATTTTTTATAGCAAGCCATTTACTATGTTATACATACGTTTGTACCTGTGTATGAATATGTATCTAGTCTAATTTATACTATATTAAGTAATGTATTATGTTCGTCACGTTGTAGCTATCACTATTTATTGTGTGTGTGTGTGTGTGTGTGTGTGTGTGTGTGTGTGTGTGTGTGTGTGCGCGCGCGCGCGCGTGTGCGTGCGTGCGTGCGTGCGTGCTTGCGTGCGTGTGTGCGTGTGCGCGTGGGTGCGTGTGTGCGTGTGTGTGTGTGTGTATGAGTGCAATATACTGGCTGAGGACTATTTTCTGCACTGGATAAATTAAAATCACTCTCTATTTTAAATATAATAGACAAACCACAAAGATACTAAACTTTCAACAATAATAAATTTTCAACAATAATAATCCTCTGAACCATTGTTCATCGCGACCATCACGAGATCTTTATCTCGCGACTTTTATATAGCCGCTCCCCACTCCAATCATCGTCACATTTATGTCACCGGAAACGTGCGATAGTTTTACATCCTTAAATTGCATTATTAGGTCAATAGAGACAGTAAACCGCACTGATAATTATTTCTATAATAATTACAATTTTACAAGTCTTATTACAATTAATTATTTAGTTAACATTTAAATATCAAGAGGAGTTTTGCTCAAACAACTTTTTCATATTGAAATACTGATAATGAGGTTTTTATAATTCAAGTATTTACGGAATAATCTAATTACAATTATTACATTTAATAACAAATATTCAAAACTATTAGATCGTCGTTTGTATTGCTTAAATTCATCAATAGACAATCTTTTAAACAATTAATGTTTTAAATGTGATATGAAGTTACGTTCAATATTTCTAATTAAATTAATTGTTAATTTTAGTTAATACGTAGCAATAAATCTTATTGAATTTAAAATAGGCAATAAAGTGAATACATAGCTTAGGTTATTTAGTGCTAGATGGCGTTATACGCAGAATTGATGTTGGCGTTTCGAATGGATAGATGGCGCTAAATACAATTAAACGCTAGTTCCGCGGCGACATATCAATCTAGATGTACACCATTGAATACCACTTACAATGTTTTTTTACAATTCTTTCCATCTAAAGGTTGTCTTACACTTTAGTGTTGTTATGTTGTGTAAAGAATTAGTTATTAATTGGTGTATAATAAAGAGTACTCTATCTATACTCGTATATAGTAACTAAAATCTGAATAAACTGTTTGCGTTAGCTACCACGTGCCTAACACTCTTGGATCAGTCGCTTATAAACAGCGTTAGAAGTTAGTTATACATATCAAATTACGTTTAGTATGTATAATATTAAGTGCCTACTTATATCAGTAAAAAAATATAAAAGTATTTGTTAATTTATCTGCTGGCCATACGTTACTAAAACGTCGCAGAAACGTCTCCAAGCTGATTCGGCTCTACTTTACGAATGCATTATTGCAGTTCTGTTTAACATCATTGTACAAGTGTCGCGATTTTTATGAATTTCGCCTTTATGATGTTTTATTATAATTCAGTCGTCGCACAAGCTGATGCTGTCGCGTACTGCGCTGTGTATAGATGAAACAATTATGTGTTATCGGATTTTATGGTACAACGTTATTATTGACGCATAAAATTTGTATGGCGATTTAAGTTATGGGTACTCTACAGTATCGGTTTGAAACGTTGTGCCTAAAGGTTTTTTTTATTCGAGTTTGACGAAATAGTCATAGTGAGGGTAATATGGAACGGTTTGGTTACGGCAGTTTTACAATCAGCACAATGAGGTATCGCCTTTGATGCTATCCTATGCAAGGATAGGATATATATCATATCATAAAATGATGAATAAATAATTGTGATAACTTTTAACTTGCTATCATGTAGATATCTACGTATATAATCTAAAAATGGGGAACCTCAACTCGCAACGCGGAGATAACTATAAAATTGTGTATTTTTGTAAAATTGTGGTTACGGTTTGTTATCACTGGCTTATCTGTAAAAGTCTCGACTGATGCGATGACCTGGAATGGACCGTTTGAATTATTATTGAAAATGAAAAAATGCTTAACTGTATCTTCTGGCAGTCGAATGTTATACATTTTTTTTTCATAATATTTTTTGATCTTAGTTATATTTTAGGTTTTTATATTTTTAATTTAATAATTATAACGAAATCAATTTAAAACATTCCATTTATTTTATCATTCATTCGTTTTACATTGATTTCATTTGAAGTTGGTTTCATATAACAATAGTGATAATTCAATATTGTTGATTTAATGAATTAATTCACATGGAACATGATCATGAATTTATTCCAAACAGAATTAAGCACTAGTTTCCTAACTATGACGTTTGTGTGCATTACAAATGTGCGGTCGGTGATGGAGTGTGATAATTTGTAAGAGTCGTTGACGATTTCAAATTTGTATCGCATATTAAAGCACAGGATATACGCGCGAGACAACAGCTTGATATTTATATAAAGTATTTCTTTAAGATGTTGTAAACAGTTTATGTAAAGCATAAGTATGTAAGGATAGTTCTAGTGACTTAGAGCGTATGCCATGCCATGTCCGTTCAAACGGTGACTTATCGTTTTTTCGGAACGTAATATATTTTTTGTCGTAAATGACTCGCAAAAAAAAGTTAATGAATTACAAATCATACAAAATTATTAAATCCGCCAAATTCACGAATATCTAATGTTATGTAATAAATATTTGTGCGTCGTTTGGTCGGAATCACGATTTTTTTTGACTAATTCGATGTCGATCAAATATTTCAAAATTACTTGGCATTACACATTTTAATAAAAGGAACTTTCATTCGCTCTTAAGTTTCTTAGGAAATTTGTCCTTGATACTATCGATATTAATTATTGCAATACTATATTACTAAATTACTGTACAAAATCAAAATTGTGTACAAAATGTAAATTGCGGGCGGATGTATTCTGTTGGATAGTTTCAGGAATCATCTCAGGTAGGGCTCAGGAATCGTCGGTGCTCGTTTTCTTCTAGTTGTAACGTGTAGTTTTCGAAATCATAGCAATAACTATTGTCACTTAGATACTAGGTGGGATACACAGTTTTAAGTGTCTACAGCAATAATGTGAAAATCAGCTTTAAACTAGATGTTAGAACAAATTCGCGACAACCACAAAACCTAACCTAACCAAAAATAGTCTGCAACAATTCTTAATAAATATATCGTCACCATAGCATCGTCAACTTGATTT
Organism: Thaumetopoea pityocampa; assembly: GCA_017165845.1. Classification (NCBI taxonomy): domain Eukaryota; kingdom Metazoa; phylum Arthropoda; class Insecta; order Lepidoptera; family Notodontidae; genus Thaumetopoea; species Thaumetopoea pityocampa. Next base: position 90,654 of record WUAW01019326.1, on the reverse strand, counting down.
TGGAATAAATAATTATTTTTGGTCAATTATTAGATTTCGAGTCCATCATTGGGTTAAGTAAACTCACCCCCACCCCCGCACCCTACCTATTCTAGTATTTGTTTAAAGTAATATAAGACTATATAGATCCTGCCTGTTTGAAATGTCACAGATTGTAGATGGCTATGGGATGAACTTGACGGTTGGCATGAGGTCCCATCTCCATCGGGGTGAGGTTGGTGTGAAGAAAAGGCTCGTCCGTGAATGTAATCCTGGTTGTAATAATAGTTTTAGTTTTACTCAACGTGTTTTAGTTTTAATCCACATGTTTTGTTGAAATATGTAGAATAAAGATCTCTGAGATACATCGTATACTGTGAAAAGATTTTAATGTTCGGTTGTGAGATACGATTCTTATATTTTGAAATATAGGCAATGAGTGATGATGTATTTATAGTAATTTTTAATTTCATAGTGGAGAATTTATTACTATAAAACTGTGGGGATATACTTTTAAATAAATGCAGGTTTACTATTTCAGTGTTTTCACATTTTTGTCATTGGTTTGGCATGCAAATTCCGTTTTAGAGAATAAAAAGCGAAAAAAAGCTATGATTTCTAATTCTTCTTCTTCTTTGAATCCGGGACCAATTGGTACAGACTACCATTCTGAACTCATCACAGAATTAACATGCATGGGTATGGCCTCCTCCGTAAAGGGAACGATTTGCCGTTATCTTCAGGCTTAGCAGAATCGTCTTAGAGATCGTAGTAGAGGTTGGCTGAAAGAATTACGCAGCTGCCCATATTATCCTAGTGCAAATGGTTCTCACGGCACCCATGCGGACTGTTCAAATGATAACATTAATATGCCGAAATACAGCCGTCTGTTGTCTCTACAATAACTAAAACAGCCTATTTCGTAGTGTTAAAGTTCATAAATCCTCCAAGTGCAATCGCTGTATGATGGATGTGCCCTGTTAATGCAGTCGAATTTTGTATGAAACGATATGCCTAGTGTGTCCGCGACATAATGTTAAGGCTCATACTTACAAGTCTGTTTACATTCAGTGCAAGTAAAAAACAGGATTTGTAGTGATCCAACAAAAGCAGTTCTCCGCTGGATAGAATAGCCTGATGAACCTAATAGTATATGTTTCGACGCAGGATTGTCGAATGAATAAAAAACTGACAACTTCAATGAACTTTTATTACTAGTATTAGTTAATTATACAGGCTACCGTATAGTGCACTGGTATGCCTTAATTGATAACGATTAAATGAGGTAGATTGAACGGTGCGGTGTAGGTTCCGCTTTTTTGAAGGTATAATATTTTTTTTCTTTTTTTATTGTAATAAGCTAGCACTTGACTACAACCCACCTGATGGTAAGTGGCGATGTAGTCTTAGGTGGTAGAGCGCACTAGCCTAATAGAAAACTGTTCACTCTTTTCTTGAAAACGTCCACATTGTAATCTGAGGGAAACACTGACGCCGGCAGACTATT
>WUAW01019326.1:37356-57079 GCA_017165845.1 Thaumetopoea pityocampa | reverse complement strand
CTTTTTATCAAACAACTGAACAGCAAAATAAACTGAATAGAAAAGCTCATAGTGAAAGTATGTGTATTTGTATTAAAAGTAAGGCTTTACGAATCCATTTATTCAACATTTTTAAACTGTGGAAATTAAAAGTTTTAAAACTGGTAAACTATTTTTATTTCAAAACTTAACCTATCGATACATACCTGGACCTATATGTAAATATTTCCTAAAATACGTTTATTTTCAAATATTTTAGTCATCCTAAAAACGTTAATTTAACGTAAATTAATCTGTGGTGAACAATGTTAGTGGACATTTAATTTATACATTTATATTTATTTATTACTTTTATCGAATTGTACAATTAAATACAATTTGTAAAAGAACGCCTTTATCTTATCTAGTATCCCCCCCTCCTCCCCCCAAAGCTAAGTACAATTAACAAATAAAGAAATAATAAGCTGCGATTAAAAAATGACTAGCCGTCACAAAGGCAACCCCAGAGTCAGACATAATATAAAGGGTAATCTGTGCAAAGTGGCCCCCAAATTAAAAATAAAAGCGCCTCCCCACGCCATGGGGCGCATATCCGTGGTGGACCAATCACAGAGCATGGTTCTGATTACGTCACGCATTTGACAGATGATGTTGAGTAAAATGACATAGATTTAAAGATGGAACCCTAACTTTATGAATGTGCGGATACGATGAGCCTATTGTCAGTAGTATTTTATTGTGTAGTATTATTACCGCGGGTTCCCCTTCGAAATGCTGAGCTTTCAGTGATAGCGTCCGTTATCGGTCCCACCGCTGTCATTGAATGCTCAGTGATATTTAACTTGAGCATTTAAAAACTGCCATTTTTATAAAATATATGAACATAATCATATTAGTCGATTATTATAAGTACCACTAGGGTATCACAGTAAAATCTAAATCCTATTCGTCGATTAACTACGATGATGGTCTGACAATTCGTAGGTTTAACATATAATCTCAAAATTGTTAGACCAGTTTTTACGTGTTCCAGGTCTATAAAATGTTTATAAATTGTTACTTGGTAATGTGATTTTTTTCACTTATACACTTATACTCCTAATTATATACACTCGCGGGCAACCAAATCGACTCACCCTTTCACTGCGCGCACACACACACACACCAATTTTACAAAAAATACACACTACTACGTCTACAATATGTCATTTGGAAGCTTAAGATGTCAGGTTTAACCTGGTATCATTATGATCTACATCGATTCATTATTTCTTAAATTAACGATGTCTGAACGTAAGTATAGGAAAAATGGGGATTTAGAATAAAGGGTAGTAGTATTTTTCAAATTAAACAAAAACTATTGAAAAAATATAAAAACATTTAGTAACTCAATACTCAATTCCCCCACCCCCACCCTAATTACGGCTTTCAGTCGGTTTTTCATCGACCTTATTAACTTTTTGACGGTGTCTCGCTGAATGCCGTCCCATTCCTCTAATAACGCTGTTTTCGGCTCTTCTACGCTCGAAGTAGATCCAGTCTCTCCTGTTACTGCTATGCAAACACATTTTGCAGTCGTCAGTAAGCAGGACAGACCGTTATAGCGCAACGTTCCAATCGAGATGCTCTCGAGCATCGTATCATCGTTGTATCTGTATCAATTATGAAATATTAACTCAATTGCAAAACTGAACTTACGAATCTGAGATTTATTAATTATTTAATAGTTAAACCGTTTGTTTTCAAACTTCGCAGAGAGTTAAATTGTGAATTCAAAGGTCAATAAATAGTCGACGAATCTTCAAGAAGTCGCTTCAATTCAGAATATCTTAGTACTGAAGCTACTCCACAGTACATTAAAGTACGCTTCTCTGCATGTAGTGACTACGTCTCACAGCCTTTGATGACTCAAATGCGGAAAACATTGTTTTGAAACTTGACACAGTTTTAAATATGATATCTAAAATAGAAAATAAGCTATAAATTATCAATATCACAACTGTTATAAATATATTGAAAGCGAAGTCAGCCAGTATCTAATAAAATCCAGTAACAAATCCAAATACTTAGATTAAAACGGATACTCTCTCAAACGATTAAAATCACAATTATCATCACATAATATTTTAATTATTTTATTGGCTGTGATTTATTTTAACGGAACGTCGAAAGTGCACTTACCTAGAAAACAACAGCGATAAATTAAAGGTGCGTAACATTTTTATTTTATTCGACAATAAGCTATTATTTAGGTATTCCGATCTGATGGGACATACGCCTATCAATAAATCATTCGGAGATTACTATGAATGGCACAGAATGAATAAGGACGAGTCATCCCCCCGCCCTGATACGCCACCCCATTCCACCCTAGCAAACCTGCGCGAGAGTCACTCGATCATCGACTACCAACCCCGTGACGTAAACACAAACGTAACCTACTCTATGAATTTTTTTTATAAAGTGAAGTGAGTGATTTTTGGGAAAATATTTACAAGTGAGTACTGTTATGTTTTCTTTGTGTGCATTTTTATTATATAGTTAATTCATTTTATTATAATTTATAAGTTTTTAATTTTCTATTTATAATTTATTTTCGGACACTATAAAATAGATCATAATGTTTTGAAATATATAAGAGAAGTAATGTGTAAGTGAAAATTTATCACATGACGATAGGTAAAAAGCGAAAACATCGTAAAACATACATATATATTATACCTGGATTATTGTTATTTTAGTTAAAAGGTTTTTTACCTTGTGGTTACTATTATTATTCAATACAGATAAATAATTAACGTCAATTTATATAAGCTTCAATAAAGTTATAGTTGAAAGTATAGGTTAAAGTACTGATTTTCGATTAAATTATTTTTAAGAATAACTTATAAGTACAAAGTTTTAAAAATCTATTTGAATTATTCGTTACTTTTTGGAATATATTTTTCAACGGAATGTAATCCTTACGTAATTAGATCCTAAATTATACACTGTGCTAAGCTAAATTCCAAAAATTACCGGTAATATTCTAGAATAGTACTCGTGAATAAAAGTACTGATATTTTGTGTAGGTATATTTTTTTAGTTACATAAATTAGGGCTTTTGCGAATCCTTATTTTGCGAATTTGTATGCTTTGCGATTTTTGTGTCTAGTTACAATTGTATCGTATCTATTCACTTCATGTACGCACTAATTACGCAAATAATTAATGATAAAGAGTTTGCCTTTAATTAACTTTAGTTTCCGTGTAGATTTAGTCAGCGAGCGATTTGCGTGCGCAATTCGATCTAGTTGATGGCTGGTTATTGAACTAACATATAAATCGATGTCAGCTGCTCACTCGATATAATAAAGGTTAACGACATTAAACTTCTTCACATTTTGAAGAAGCATTATCAGAAGTATAATGTGAAGAAGCCTTATCCCGGCTTCGCGTCGGTCAGAGAATGTTGCAATGAGATCTCTCAATATGGCCGAGTGCCGTCTGACTTACTGAAAATAAAGATCAATAATATCTCCAATGTGAACATATTAAATCCAGGACTTTACACATTCTATGAGTCACATATTTACATAAGTACCTATTTGTACTATAATCTTCATACTAGGTGGGCGTATTTGAAGTCATAGTAGATATTCGCTGTCGCAGGGTGATTTTGCTGACGCTTACCGTGATGTATCTCCCGGCTAGTCTTTGCTGCATCCACAGAAAGAAATAAAATGACTCAATTATAATCCCAAGGTTACAAGACAAAAACCATAGATAAATAACTCTTTATTAACACATAAAAAAAAAACAATTAATTATAGAAGAACAAAACAAACATGAAAAACGTTACAATGGGCGGCCTTATCACTAAAAGTTTACGTTACTTATAAAATCACAGTTTACATAGTGTTTAGGTTAAAGGTAAAGTCTTGTTTTAGAGAATATGCGGGTAAAACTTAGGAACACTTGATCAAGTGCGCGTCGGAGTACGGTCAGGATAGCGTACCGTAATTCAGTTGCAATTTAAAAGACAAAACGTTTTCTGTATAAGCAAATAAGTATACAAATCTATTTACTGCTCGTATAATCTATTTTGTATAGACGTTATACTAAATAGATTATATTATACTCATTACTAACTACACTAACCAACAAAGTCTAAGACTCAGAAATTGTGACAAACTTTTTCATATAATTCCTTTAAAAAAGGAATCGGCCAATAAAAAAATTAAGAACAAAATAAAAGCATGATAAAATGTGTTCTAAATTTAAAATTTAAAAAATGATAGGCCCTAATTTTACTACAATTTTGAATGAATTCCTGCTTGTTGGTTATTTTTGTTTAAAGTTTCATCATTACTGAATAGATTTTAAACTGATTGGTATCTAATCTTTTTTATTTTTTTAATTAAAATTAAAGACTGGTTGACAACATTGGTTGTAGAAAGACTGGTGCCTGTAGTAGGTTTAGTATAAACCTGTAGTACAGGTCACCAGGTCTCTACTCATAAAAACATTGTAACAAAGTAACAATATAACTATTATGTACGAAATAAAATTAAAACTACATATAATGCAAAACCTTATTATTTAACTCAACTATATAATAAGTTGCTCGGCATAATTGACTTTATGAAGTAGCGATATTTAAAAGTAATTTCTATTGTATACTAGTAAAAACTATATATTTCTCTGTGTGTAGTACCTTAGTGATTTCATAGAAATTTCTGACATTACGTTGAGAAATCTAGTGCGCCACAAACCTAAGGGAATATTCGAAATACAAATACGAATTTTGTGACCGAAAAGTGCAAAAACTATCAATTTTTTTTTCTTTATGAAAAATTTAAAGAAATCTAATGATGACATGATGAATCCTAAAAAATATTTCCAGTTTGTCGTTGAGAAAATCGAAACCGAGATGGATCGAGAAAAATCTCACATACTTTTTTTTGTTATGAATGTGTAATATTTTCTGTAGAATGAACATCTGAAAGTTATTCGCTGAAAATCATTAGGCATTAATCGATTGGTATAATTTTTATAGCGTGTTTTCTTATATAATACAGTCGGGCCGCCGATGTAATGTCTGGCGTTATATTCTTAGCCACAACGCCCTTTCGGCATTGCACCGAACCGAACAGAACAGTGACCGAGACTTTCTTTTATAACCATTTTTTGTTATATTACTCTTTATATAGATTTTATAATTAACTTTAATCCGGCTATTTCGTCTCTTTACCACACAATCCTATCACTAATAACTCTGGACCTTCCGGCCGCTCTGGATCTGAATGCACACAACACATACAGATTTAATTTGTAAATTAACATTTTAAAAATCTCTGTACGCATGGTGTGATTATGCAATAAACAATATCTATAAGTACCTATTTCTTACAGTAGATTCAGTCAGGACCACCGCTGTTGACTGTGGTGGGTCGATTACTCCATCAGATGTCAACCATTGTGTCAAGTGCATGCGGGTAGTACCCACTAAGAGTATAAAGAATCATCACGTCACTACGCTTACGACAACAAAATATTAGATCGCGGACACATTGCGCAAAGTTTCCAGCAAATTATTCGGTTAGAAAATGTAAAACAAGATATTTATACCAAACACTATATGGCTACTTAGCTAGCATTGTGCAACGAATAGTTGTCGCAAACTTAAATTAATGATTGAAACTTTGTGGCAAACGTGTCGCCGACTGGATCATAATGAGCTTTATCTTTAGCTCAGAGCGTCTGCAAACTATAGCAATTTTCCCTATAACTATATTTTTTTAAACTATCTGTAAGCTGTCGCTATACTGTATAATTAAATAATATAGATAGTAATAATAATGATATGGTCTTTATGGTAACGAGGAAATTCTTTTATAAAAATATCTACCTACTAGCTATCACTTGGAATGGCTAGAATTGTTACTTCCTTAGTGAAGGAAAAAATCTATATTTTTAACCTAACATAGGTTATTGTGATAAAACTAATATTTACATGCGGTAGAGAACTATTTTCTAGGAATTTTAAATATGAATTTTAGTTTTAAATATAATGATTTGTTACAGATTTCAAACGCGACACGATAGCTTGGCTTGAGATTTATAATAACGAAAACTTTTTATGGCTCAAAAATTACAATGCTGTATCCAAAAATGTAGAGATCCTAAAGGCAAATATATAACTCTTGGGTAATAAATGATCTAGCTCACCTGCTGAACAAACACACACAATTTCTGCATTACGCTAGTAAGTATAGAAATCTGAAAGTCAAATTTTAATAAACTTAGCAATAAGTCCTGTTAGTTCATGAATCGTTTGGCTAACACTATTAAAAGTGTGTTGCTGCGTTACCGTAAGAGGGTTGAAACTCAAATATGCTAGAGCCTGGCAACAATCTTTTAGGTTTTGAATGATCTGGAACGTCCGGGGAACAACATAATTGTTACGTTGTTGCATGTTACATAGTGACACTGGTAAGCATAGAAATCTAAAATCTAAAACTCAAATATGCTAAGCCTGGCAAGTGACTCATTAGAAAAACGGAAGTCCGATGACCGGCACTGTACCTATGAATAACTCCAGAAGTATTAGTAACTCCAAAAGTTACAAATTAAAATAAAAAGCATTAGTGGTCACAGAATGATGATATTCGTAACAAAGCACACACAAACAATAAAAAATGAAGTACTTTATAGGTCGGAAACCCCAGCGTGGACGCCTCCCGAGCAAAAAGCTGCCTCGCCGTATTATTACAGTTTTTAGTGCATATCTACTTTAATATTATATTTTACATGGCCGATTATTTTTAATGGAGTAAATATGTCATTAAATTTCGATATAAACGAATTACAAAAATGAGAATAAAATACTGATTGCAGGCGACTTCTCTTGAAATTACATATTATTTTTATTAGCAAATAACACTTATACATACAGAATTTGTTAACGAATATTTGTTCTATTTTTCCAAAAATTCGAATATTGATCTTATAAAGAAATTATTCATAAATTTCTGCGAATTCATCACCGTAACTCATACTGAAGTCAAAGTTATTTGCTCGGTGAAGAGCCGTAAGATAACACATTAGGCATTTTGGACGCAAAAGGCCAGATATCTTTAAACGAAATAAGGATTTTTAGGACTGGATTATATCCAGCATTATGGTAAAGTACAGAACAAAAATGCAGTTCAAGTTTTGAACTTTACATAAAAATCATATGTTACACATTTGTATTGTTACAAATATTTGTATAAAAGCAATAATACACGTATTGTAAGGATGAACAATTTGTAATGAATGCGCTGCGACATTGATATATGAAATAATACACATTGATGGATTTGCACCGTTATTTAAGCAAAAGTACACTTGGCGAAACGTGCAACTTAGCTTTATTAACAACATTTTGTCATTAACAGTCATTATCTATCCTTAGCAGATATTAAAACAGTCGCTGGAGTTAATGTATAATACAAACACATAGAAAAATGTGCTTCATCTTATATATTAGTAGGGATAGTAGAGATTTATTACACGATAAAAATAGTGTAAACTTGCTAATCAGTTATTACTCAAATAAATTTCCGTCTGTTGCTTGCGTTAAATTATTTTTTTATTAAATAGCGTACAAGGTGATGTAGGTGAAATTAATTTTCACCTATTTGTCAACTCGTTAAAGTTCCCGTCAGTAATGGTCTCTGGACACGCTCATTGGCTTAATTTTTAATTGTTTTAACACGTCAATGCGTTATCGAATAGTTTCTTGCTTTGTGTAACATTGCGTAAGACGTCTAACAATTGTGAACGTAGTGCGTAAGTAACATGCTTTTTTGCATTATTTCACTACACTTTTTATGTATATGAATCAATTAGATATAATTATTTATTCATATATACATATAGTCGGCCCTTACATATTATAAAATACATACATATATATATATTATATATGTGTGTATAATATCTAAAGGCCGACTAGTGCCTAATGTGTTTGTTCTCTACCAGACTACTTTTAGGTAATGCAGATAAAAAAATTGGTGCGATAGTGTCCATGTAAATTTTATAAACGGTACTTACCTATATTTTTGTAGTATTCCGAAATCCATATGATGTTCTTGGTAACTCGTTAACATCATTTCAGAACTAAATTTTAATTACTAATCAAAACAAACAACCTCTACAATTTTATACAATTAGTGCATTTTTTTTTAAATTTTCATTGTCAACCTTGTCGTTACTTTAATACAAAATTAAAGGTCGTGTCTATTCTATAGTTTCCATTACTCTAACCACTGTCTACCACTATTGCGCCTGCTGAACTGTTGTGGATATAATGTCACTAATATACTATGAACAGACCTATGAGGATTTTCATTCGGTTCAATCACCGAGTAGGTGTACGATATTTCACGTGATAGTTTTTCTTTTACCCCTCCAACAACTCAATGTCAAGTATCCTTTGGTAACCACAAATTGTATATGTGAACAAATAAACTATTAATTTTAAAAAGTGGTTTATTGACAAGGATTTTGATAGGAGTAATGCACATTTTTAAACAATAAACTGAATATGTAAGAGAAATATATGTATTAGATATGTATAAATTAGATATCTCTTTTCTGATTATTAAATCAAACAACTGAATTAATATCAAATCAACCATAGATTCCCTAGTACCGGCTCGGAGTCCATCAATTCAATCACATAATAAAATATTACATATTAATAAACCCATCACACAAAATAATGTTTGTTATTACAACAGCTGCTTAAAGTCAATGCATATAAAAAAAATCAGCCACAAATTCTAAAGTTCGCTATTAAAATCCCAAACATAAAAAAACCGTATTAGAGATTTTTTGTTCGTAGGTATTCTCAATTTGAAAAGCAAGAAGCTACCGACTTTCCGATGTTATTATAGAGGTCGCTTTTGTTAGCAACCCTCTGATACGCACCGGGCCGTTTTGACCCGCCTCATCCCTGCTTTTGTCCGACAATACTTACGAGGATTATCCTTATATAATTACCTGTTTTGCGAAACTGTAATTATGCGTACAAAAGAAAAAGAGATAAACTATGAGATTCCAACATCAGAGTGACCGACAAGCAAACAAAAGAGTGTTAAATTCAGCTACCGTGAAGTTTAGCATCGAATTTAGGTTATTTTTGTTGGCGTAAAGTGAATTCTTTTATATTTTGCATTCTTAGAATTAAGAGTTATTATACTGGCATCGTCCTTGTATGTAGGTTACAATTATTTTCACTTATTTCAATCTTCGGATTATTTACCTAAACACATGGGGATGAGTACTTAACAATAAAAAACAAGTAATGAATTATATTATTATCTTATAAGTTAAAATGATATTTATTACCTTATCTCACTTAATATTATAAACGCAAAAGTTCAGGTGGCGAGATGTTTAGATGTTTCTTACTTAATAATGCACAAATAGCGAAATCGATTTGGATAAAATTCGGTACATAATAAAAATATTATCTGGGATAAGTCAAAGAATATTTTTCATTTAAATACCGTTCGTGTGAAGACACGCATTTCACTTTTGTGATATAAGTAATACATAAGCAAGCCACAATAAATACATTTAGTTCCAAATGTATTAAATTTAGTATTTCTAAATGAGTTCTAGAAAAGTGTCAAACACTTTCGACGAGAACTAAAAATACATTTTCTTACGAAGTCTCGTAAGAAAATGTCTTTTTATACTCCTCTAGACTCAGTCTTTTATTTTTAGAAGTCGTGGAACAATATGCTAAAAAAATATTTGTTTAATAATTTTGCGTTTAAACAAAAAACTTGTAGTTTTAAAATTTTCTAGGTTTTTCAGTGAGGTATGATTTTGGTAAAAAATAAAACAATTTTTTATACATTTATATGCTAACAAAAAAAGACAAGTTAAACAAAATGCATCATTATAAAAAATAGTTATTAATATTTTTTTATATTATTCCATCACTTCGAAAATATTGAAAAAGATTCCAAATATAGAGGAGTATAAAAATATTTTCTGAGCTTTTGAATTTGGTGAATTGTACTTTTGAAAAATGCTTTAAAAATATTAAAAAAAATAGTAGCATCCCTAAAAATCGGCTATTCATTTGAGAATTATAAACAAAGTATTTTCTCGTATCTTTCACTCGTATGTAATAAGAAAAAAATCACAATTTGTTAAATTTCAATTATACTTACTATTAAAAATAATCGAAAAATATATATTAGCGAAAAACTCTGAAACTGTTTTAGATTTGCTTAAGCTGAAAATTTGAATGAATTGTTTTTATTTGGTAGAATAACAATCCCCTACGTCTCAATAGAAAAAGCCGCGGGGGCAGATTTTACATATACATATATCCAACTGAATATATATGAGAAATCTGCTACTTGTATTCTCTTTGCCCATTCATATTTTTTGCTCTCATATTTGTTCTGATTTGATCATATTGTATAATTTAAATATAAATACTGTACCGTTCTTAGAGAAATTGTGAATGCGAGTGAAGAAATATAAGCCCATCTTCGTAACTATTTGTGCTTTATATCACTTTCTCAGTACCTTTATTTAAGTATTAAACATATGAGTGCGTGCACTAATTAGGGATTTCATAAGTTGTCACCATACATTTATCCTTCTCAAAGGCACGAATCTTACTCTAATTTAATAACTTTACAAAATGCTATTTTTTTAATTAATTCTAATATAAAAAGATGAAATATATAAGTTGACAATTATTTATCTGTTCAAGTCGATATTTAGGCCCGTAAAGCCAAGGGTAATAATTAATCAAAAAACTACTAGTAGATAGTGTTTTAACCAAACTGTATTTAATTTATAATTTTTGGAATATTTTTATATAAAATCACAATAAATAAAAATTATCATCGACTCGGTCTCCAAAATGTTAACATGTAGTCATTTCACACGAATACATTTTATTGTATACAATTGAAAGTGTTTCCAATGAATTAAACGGCAACCTCTCGAGATAACTCGAACCAATGCCCATTTAATTTTACAACTAACTGTTAGAACAATGGGAATAATGAACAAATACACAAGTGCACTCGGCTTTGTGGCCACAAGATGTCAGCCACTATGCAACCGAACAAAAGCGTACTATTTTCTTACAGTTGTTGCTTTTCTTGATTGATTATTTTCTTTACATTGAGTATAGAGTGCTCTCAAAAATTTCGAGCGATAAAATTGCAACCTAAGACACTTGAAATAATTCACACGGTGTCCTGTGAGAAACTGTACCACATATTACAATACATACAATATTTAGCCATTATTTATTTATGTAAAGTTACTAGTAATTTTTATTTATTGCAGGGATTATGAAAATAAGTGAGATATAATGGATATGCAGTCAATACCAACTTCCTCAAGTAAGTTTTGTTATTTTTTTTTTTATAGAAGCGGGATCAACGAACATGCGAGTCACCTGATAGTTTACAATCACCTACGCCCATGGTCATGCGTAGCACTAGAGGAGTCACTGATTATTTGCCTTTAATTTTTATGTGTGCTCGTATGTTTTAGGCATTAGACGTTAACTTACATAGTATACTTATATTTGTTAGGTGTATCTGAAACAAAAAAAAATTATGACATATGTACATGGTGATGGTCAAGCACTTGCTTTTCATCCACAAGATGGTGGATTCTATTTCTGGCTCATAGGTGTAAGAATTATATTTTTGTGATTATCATAAGCTTCCGATGAAGGAAACTACCGCGAGGAAACAAAGTTTCATTATCTTGAGACGAAAACACATTTGGAAAATATGGATATTTTACTGAAAACGCCTACCTACCCTCCTACCCTCCTGGAATTAGTAAGAGCGCATGTGTTTTACATACAACGGTCTCCAAGATGCCTTCTTTCTATATACAAAAGGTCTATATTAAGTAGTAGGACACAAAGTGCCGATAACGATGATGAATAATACTTTATGACTTACTTCAACCGATTGTTCCTAATTATGAAATTGAAAAATAAAATACTGCTGCATTTTGATCATCCAATAATTATCACAAACATTGTTAATTACCGATTCAACGAGATAACGTGCTCGGGCCAATTTAATGTCGTCGCGTTGGCGTTATTCCCACGAGGTGCGTCTGCGCATCTGTCAGAGCTCTCATCGACTCCGAAACCCCTCGTTTGTATCATAAATTACTTATATATCTACAGTGAACTTTATTGATTGTTTAGATATATTTCAAATAACAATTTAATGTGAGCTTGGCTCTAATTTATTATTGCGAGTTATATAAAAATATAAAATAAACTTAGGTTGCTGTTTAGTACTTTGCTATCATCCACATACGGAGATTATGTTCAGATGAAATTCTACTAATAATGTTTTTAGCTCCTTTATATAAGAACATCGCTATTCATTCGTTATTTTGGCAATGCAGTGGAAAATAATAGTGCCTGTCTGTGCTGCCTGCATGTTTTGTAATATTTATTCGAGTGAGTCCACCTAATTTAGTAAATCATTGTGTTGAACATTGTGCAGCACTGCTACACTGATAGAATTTCATCTATAATTATATATTTACACTGACGTAAATGAAATGAAATATACATTCGCGTTAAACATGGCACATGGAAGATGTTTAAAAAATCCTAAACTCTCGCATATCCCGCCTAATAATAAATGGCGTTAAAATCAAAGTACAAAAATGTAAACGTGTTCAGAGAAGTGTAGAATAGCTATTGAAAGATGTGTCTAATTTTTATTAATGTGGGAACGTATCTCATAGTTCCTGCAAAATAAATTGTAATTTAAATAGCATCTATATTGACCCCATCGCACGCGACACGCGATGATGATGGGTCGTTTGGACACAGGTGGGCGTTCGCACGGTTGTTTCGATGCTAGTTAGGAAACGATAGATATGAAGAGGGTTAATTTGTTTGTTTTTTTATTACCTAATGTTACTTTTTGTATAGGCTGTACTGCAAGTGCGTTATGCCTACGTAAACCTACATAATTCATCGGTGAATATTGTTTCATCGTCTGCGAGTATGTAAGTCGTATTTACCACAACTGAAGGCCGAAGACAGATATAATGTTATGGTATTCCGATGTGGCAACTAATGCTAGCCCACTGGATATATTCAAAAGCTTTGCACAGCCGTAATGCTGAGTTCAAAATGGTGCGTTACATAACCTGTCTGCATACCTTTACATCTGAGAAAGCCCTAATGTATGTTTTTAATAGTTTCAATACTTTTGTGTGAATATACCTACCTATTAAAGACCAAAATCACTTTTTAATTTTCATGATAAATAAAATAATTTACGACCTGTTTATTTTTAAAATAATCATCATTATAATCAACACTATTTATTTGTACTCATTTCATCTATATTCACTAACTGTACAAACTGTACTAAGTGTAACATGCGGACTGAAAGTCTAGTATATTTTGTAAGCAATTTCCAAACCCAACTATGTGTCAGTACTGATTGCTACTGATCTATCAAGTGCATATAAGTCAACACCAATGGAACTCTGTTTTCTGTAGCAAGCACACTAGCTTACTAGGTTCACATTTTAGGCACTTTCTACCCGTCAACTTTTGACATTATGCTGTGACAGCTTGAAGTAACTGAATTGACTGAAGTATTTTTAAATAACTACCGTTGCAAAAAAACTATATTTTTATTGTAAGCAAATTAGCAGGTTTTAGTTAAAAATATGAATAGGTACAGGCTATACTTAACATAAATTATAAATATCAGAGGTGTCAATCATAACTTATAATAACATATTTTATTGTATTTTTTATTATATTCGTATATTGCTTTGAATTTTTAGAATTTTAAATGTATGTACATTCATGGTAGAATTAGATTTAAATACATTCGCAACGTGCATCTATCTATACTACATGCACATTATAATGCACGCGGCATTCCCATGATTTCTTGTCTTCGCGTCCTATTCTTTTTCTACCTCGTATTATGGTGAAGTACACTCGACACCACGTTTCCTGCCTTCGCACGATTGCACGTACACTTGTGTTATATTGAAAAGAAGCACATCTTTAGAATCGCCGTGCCTTTATGCCTTTTCGACTGGTCGTGTTTAGGTATAAAACGTATTATCTGAATGCCACGAGATCGGGTGTGCATCTCGCAAAAAATAAAAATTTAAATTTGAGTTTGACTGGAAATAGGTTTTTTTTTAATGAAGACCGATTATTTATATATACAAGTATGTTACTGCTATTAGTATGCAGTAATAGGTATTATATATTCTGTATTGATGATCTGCAAGTTAATATAATAATATAAGGTATGTTGTACTTCTGATAACCAACAGAACGGACGAAAATAGTCGAGTAGGTCTCCATGAGGCACCGGTATCGCCCCAGTGAAGCTACGCTGCCAAGTGAACCAATATATTGGGGGTTATGGCACCTAGGTATAGCGACTAGGTGGCCGATGACCTGATGAAGGTCGCGGGCATCGGTGGATGCAGGCGGCTCATAGCCGCTCGGTGTAGCAATTCTTTGGAGGAGGCCTATGTTCAGCAACAGACGTCTGTGCGTTGATATGATGATGATTAAGATAATATGGCTTCTAGCATTAATAAATTGGTGACATATCTTTTATACTGCTATTTTAATCATGTTTTAGTGATGTAAAAGAAAAAATACTGCAATCACAAAAACAATAACTCAAATCAACGATCAATTATTATATTTTATTAATAACCGTTCATTATTTCGATGGTTAAAAGGGCAACCGGTGGTTAAGCGCAACCGCCCCTCTGTTGGGCGGGGCGCGCTTCTACCCACCCAGAGCGTTGGATGGTTCATAACGATTGTGTACGGATCGTGACTGTGACACTTTACTGAATTGATTTATGATGAGGACGGGACCGGTTGGGTAGTTCGTGCTGGGCATTATATGTGTAAAGTAAGGTATACACTAAGATTAATTATAAAATAAAAAAAAACACGCATCCAAGTACTACGCATCCCCCGGGAATGACGATTCTTTATATGGCTGGCTGTATTATTGCCGGCTCTTGCTGGCAGCGTAGAACCAAATGTTGAGCATACTGGAAGTGAAACAAAACTTACATTGTAAGAATTAAATACATAAATTCAAACATGCCATATTCAGCTCCGGTCTTCTTCTGTTTGGCGTTATAAATAACAGCTTTTATTGCTTACTTATACTACTTAATACTTGCTAGTTATATAGTAAAGTATTGATTATTATTATAGAATACTTTAAAAGCATTAAGGTCAAGTGTATGACATTTTTATGGAATCGTTGACTACCTACTGCTAGTAGGTAGTCAACGATTTCATAAAAATGTCGCACTATTGGGATAAATGTATGTTTAGTTTAATTTATTTATGTTTACTCAACCATTATTATATAATATAATACAAGTTTAATAACAATTTTTAACATTAAACCTCTTTTAATTAGTGGTGTAGTGGTTATAGAGACGAATGACGATCGAAAGGTCACGGGTTCGATTCCAGTCCCGTACCACTGAGTTATTTCTAATTCATGTACGGTATACATTATAGACACCAATGTACTTAACGGAAAAGGAAAACTTCGTGAGGAAACCTACATGCCCGCATGGGTGTGTGAATTCTACCAGTCCACACTAGGCCAGCGCGGTAGACTACGACCTAATTCCCCTTCTGATCAGGGGAGGTCCGTGCCACTGCAGCTGGGACGATATGGACTGGGGATGATAATGATGAAACCTCTTTTCTAAAATCTTATACTATTATAAAATTGTTTAATGTCAAATTTTCAAAAATCAAAGATATTTAAAAACAAAGTATGTACTCAGATCGACTAATTAAGGACTTCTTCGAATTCTTCGATGTTTGTTTGTTTGTTCGGGCTTCACGCAAAAACTAGCTGGTAGATTTTGGTTAAACTGTTACAGACTTAAAGCACTATTCCGACTTAAATAACGCGGCATGTTTCATCAAAATCCGTCCGGTAGAATCAAAGATACAGCTTGATCCCTTTTCTAGTAGCCGCCGCTAAGGTACGAGAGCTCAAGTAAAAGTAGTTAATGGTTTTTTATATAAATCTATGATTGTGTCGGGATTTCCTATGTAGCAGAAAACCGATATTCACGTGGGCGGAGCCACGGACAAAAGCTAGTAAATAAATAAATTCTAATCATAAAGTCCAATCCTAGTCCTATGTATAATAAAACTTTAACTGAGCCAAATCTGTACACTTGACATTTTTCTAAAATTTTAATCGGTATCTTACCGATACAGTGACCGTAGCAATTTTTATTGAATGTTTGACTCTGTCTGTTTGTCTCTAAAATATGATCCAAACCACTAAATCGATATTGACGGATTTTCCCTCATATATTACTTAAATTGGATATAAATTATATTTTATTGAAATCAATTAAAAAAAAAAGACAATATATTACAAGTTTTTTATTAATTTTAGAAATCCAAGTATCAGAGCGCAGGCGGAACTGCCGGCAACGGCAGTTTGTTGCCAGGATTCGTCTTATTTTTCTTAGTTTAGTGAATGTATGAAATGGAGCGATTGTCATCGAACTCCTGTAGCTCTAATTGAAGAAATTCAAGTTTTCACCAATTTTCGTAGTTCAGCAAAGTGGGTGCTCGTAGTAACTGGCATGTGGAGTCAGTCGGCTTAACTTCAAAAAGATCGATCAAATAAGAAGCACGTCTAAAAAATAATAGTTCGTGTTAACCTCTCATACTGTGAGAATTTTTTCCCTAAAGTTAACATCACTGAGGGGTAGTTGAGCTTCTTATCTTGTAGTATCCGTTTGTATAAAGCAATAAAAAATCGCGCCAAGATCGATATACGCGTTGTCGACGTAGAATTATACGATTAATGTAGCACGATACTTTGACTAGCCCGTATACTTCCCTGACTTGGCGCC
Organism: Thaumetopoea pityocampa; assembly: GCA_017165845.1. Classification (NCBI taxonomy): domain Eukaryota; kingdom Metazoa; phylum Arthropoda; class Insecta; order Lepidoptera; family Notodontidae; genus Thaumetopoea; species Thaumetopoea pityocampa. The sequence continues at coordinate 40,138 of WUAW01019326.1, read as the reverse complement.
TTCAGAGTTCAACCTAACACCTCCCTGAAGAATCACGTGTGGCAACATGTTTTAACGGAAACGTTCTGAAACAGAATATGGTGGAAGAAATCTTTAAGGATAGCGTCAAAAGCTCGTACTATGCTCCACAACTCGCATAGAATAGGAATGCGATATGGGGAAATATCTGACATATTTACTAACAAATCCTGTAACTTTATTTGGACTTGTTTCGAAACCTTAATCTACAATTATCATTTTTCTGTTAAATTTAGTGATAGTAGTAGTAGATATGTGGTAGTCCTCTGCTGGATACGGACTTCTTGGTTCAAAAGGAGGGATTTGCTGTAATTTCCACACTTGGAAGACGTCTTGAAGATCGCAGTAGATTTTGTGTGAATAACTGGATAATGATGTTGCCCGTTATCTCGGTGTACCCCCTAGTTGAGTCCCACAGCAGTCACGGGAACAAATGGAGTGACGTTATCATTATGCCGGTGCCACACAGTAAATGTTTTATTTACAACATCTTAAATAATTATCTCTTACCAGGTCGTATCTTGTACGACGTTCCGTGCGCTGTCTGCCGTGATCACTCTTCAGGAAAACATTACGGTGTGTTTGCGTGCGATGGATGTGCGGGGTTTTTCAAACGATCTGTAAGGAGAGACCGGCGTTACACATGCAAGGCAAGAAACCCTGGAGTTTGTCTCGTGGATAAGGCCCACAGGAACCAATGTAGAGCATGTCGTTTGGCTAAGTGTTTGGACGCTGGTATGAATAAAGATGGTAAATATTTAAAACAAACATTATGAATTCGAAATAAGATACTATAAAAAACATTTTATTTCGTTAGTATGCTTATGCCCGTAAATTTATTGTTTTTACTCCCTCGTGACTTTAGTTTTATTTTATTTAATCTATAGAGCCGAATTTCTAAAATTTTAAAGATTTATTTTTATTTAGAAAATTATTACAACGACAGATCAGCGATAACATAAATGTCACACGAGTATGCGTAACAAAGATGGGCTCCCGAATGATTGAATTTAGCCTATTTTCTTTCTCCTCGAGCCGAAAAGAGAATCATTTCTTTCTAATGCTCGATGTGTGCTATTTATGGCCATTTATTTAGATGCCATACGTAATGTAATCGCTAAAATTTGTTACAGCCGTGCAACACGAAAGAGGACCGCGCAACTCCACGATCAGACGCCAAATGGCGCTATTCCTGAAGGACCCTGCGTTACCCACAACAGATATAAATTTAACTGTCCCACCTGCGCTAGACTTAGCTGTACCTAAACATAACTTATTTAATATACCTCCACCTGTATCACTCTTCCACAGCCCTTATTATAGTCGCATGGATCTCATTAATACTCCCATAGTTCCCTGTCCCCTAAAAGTGTCCTCCCCTCCGCCTATAACAATGTCTCTCCTTAGTCCTGCAGAACCAGAGGCTATATGCGAAGCAGCAGCTAGGTTACTGTTCATGAACGTAAAATGGGCAAAAAATGTGCCAGCATTCGCTTCTTTATCATTTTCTGATAGATTACTTCTTCTAGAACAATCTTGGCGTGATCTGTTCGTAATCGGTTCAGCCCAATTCCTTTATCCTATAGATTTAAAAATATTGTACGATGAAAATAACAGCAGGCTAGACCGAAAAGACGTGGAATTATTTGAAACAACTCTAGCAGAGTTGGCTAAAATCCGTCTAGATGGTAACGAGTATGCTTGTCTTCGCGCTATTGTCTTGTTTAGAACAAGTTTTAGTGATAAAATTGATAACCCAACCCAAAATGGAGAAGTTAAAAGACTGCACGATCTACAAGCTGTGGCGGCCCTTCAAGATCATTCTCAAATTGTTTTGAATGAGGTAAGGTAATCAATAATATAACTTTAATTATTTTATATCATATTAATTTAGGATTGAGAAGGATTATTAATTAGATTGCACTCTTAAATATCGAACATTTTTTGTGTTCATCTGTTGGATGTAGCAACCAAGTTTGCGGTTCACTCGGTGGTAAGTGGTTACTGTAGGTATATTTATTTATTGCTTTATAAAGCAATAACGTATATGAAAAGTATGCTATAGCATACTCAACAACAAAAGTAGTTATTATAAAAATATTAAATTAATAATAAGAGTCTAGACTGTGAACCAAAAAGGTAAACACACATAAAGACAAACATAGGGGAATTGACTGTAATAGACTTAATACATAATACCTAATCATCCAAATTGTCGAGGTTTTAAGAAAAGTCTTAGAAAGATAAAGAGTCTTAAGAAAGATAAACAATGGTTTGTGAATGATTTGTGAAATCTGAGAAGAAGCTCGGCCGTGTGATTACTCCAGATCCGTTGAAAACGGGAGCGAGAAACACCGTTGAGTCTGGTGGAAGGAAAGTTGGTGAAAATAAGGCTTTAACCGCGAAAAGGGGCGTTTTTAATCCGTATACTACCAAGTTAGATAGATACAGATAATGTTATGATCTTACCATTATGTATGTATAATGAATCAAATCATGCCAATCCAAGGTTGCCGTGCCGATGGATGCGTGTCATGCAACACATGCAAGCCTAGTCGCAAGCGTGCCAGTTTGCCCTGAGACCGGGCGATCCTAGATTATGGCTAGCCTTACTCAAGGATGCGGGGCTCTGTTTGGGTGGACCTGTGTTACCCTTGCTTTTCGTGGGAACGCAATATGGAAATGTAATGCTTAGATAGTTTGGACACATAGAGAGGATGGTTGAAAGAAGATTGACGAAAGACGAGTCTGAATGGGTAAATCG
>WUAW01019326.1:24422-36687 GCA_017165845.1 Thaumetopoea pityocampa | reverse complement strand
TCGAATTAATCTGACTTTTTAATGTGGGTAAAAATCCATTTCAAAGATTATATTACATACATATAGGTGAAGCTAATAAAAGCGTGTTAAAAACTGGTCAAATTATTAAGCTATATATTAGATGAGGCTATTTTTTAGTTCGATCTATAAAAAACAAAATTGTTAAATTATTTATTATATATATGTTTTTTATTATAAAACAAAATTATTAAATTATTATATTGTCATCGCTCCTTGACAAGTGTGCAAATTTCGAATTAATCTGACCTTTTAGTGGGTAACAAACAAATTCAAAGATGCCATTAGATACAGGTGAAGCTAATGTGTGTCAAAAAGTGGTCAAATTGTTAAGCTATATATTAGATGAGGCAATTTTTAGTTCGATCTATAAAAAACAAAACTGTTATATTATTTATTATAAATATGTTTTTTTTATTATAAAACAATATTATTAAATTCTTGTATTGTCATCGATCCTTGATAAGTGTGCAAAATTTCAAGTTAATTTGACTTTTTAAAGTGGGTAAAAATCCATTTCAAAGATTTTATTACATACATACAGGTGAAGCTAATAAAAGCGTGTTAAAAAGTGGTTAAACTATTAAGCTACCTATATATTAGATGAGGCAATTTTAGCGAAATTTATAGTGTTCGCTCAGGAATCACGTAGCGAAATATTATTCATATCATCTATTTATATAAAGTACTTTCAGGTCCACCCCATATAAAATATAATCTCGTCTAGTAGGATACATTCAATATAACAGACAGTAAATTATTATTAAAAGAAAATAAAATGATTTGACAAAACGTTTTCACATCCAGTATACCGTGCGAATGTATCCTTTGGCGGTAACAAGATCGAGCCAGCTGCTGCAACTCTTGCCAATCATCAGGCAGGTCACCGGTGCCACCATAGTGGAGTTATTCTTCCGATCTACTATAGGAGACATACCTGTGGAACGGATAATCTGTGATATGTATAGAACTGGCAAGGATACAACGTAATATTCATTTTACACATGTTTTAATGTGTGAAAAATGTGTAAAATGTGTATATGATTATACTTAGTTAAATTTTGCAATAATTGTAATATAAGTATCTACTACTACAAAATTGTAATATAAGTATCTACTACTATAAAATTCCCTTTATTGTAATAATATTCCAGTCAAAATGGTATTGTATTATTGTAATTTACGTATTGCGGCAGGCCTACAAATAAACTCATATAAGCTCATATTTTTAATTCGGTCGTATTCGAAATTTAGACTTGTTATTGAAACAAGAATGATTTCGTGCAATAAGTACAAGAATATTGTTGAACTGCTGGAACTTTATTCGCTAATAATATATCTCAGTCACCATTTTTATTTCCATTCTTTATCTGCACACGTTTAATGATCATATACATTCCCATGTTAGGTAGTATATTAAATAATTATATTAAAATATTAAAGATTTAGTAGATATCGAAATCTACGGACATTAAAACAATGTCAAAACTTATTTACAAATGTACTTAGTTAATCATTGGTATATGATAATTACATTTCCGTCATGATCATTTATATCAGGATGTAAATTTATATATTACCTAATTGTACCAGATTTTGATTGCGAAGTGGATATGTCTTTGGGATTTGCCAGTGCCCCAACTGAAGCTCCCCTCGGCTTATTGTCAGTTTGGTGCATACTTCAGTAGTTTTCAGTCATTGATGATTACTGGAGGCCTTTTGCATTCTTTAGCAATTAGCAATTAGTTTTCAAGCAACGAATCTTTGTTTTTCTAGCGTATTAGCGCAAGCTGTTGGCTGTTTAGGTAGGCATTTATAATTTGTATCACAAATGAGGCAGGAGCAGCATTATTGTTAAAAGGAAAAAGTTCCGTCAGGACGGGTGTGATGACTGACACGGTCCATCACCGAACCAACACTTAAAATTGAGACATATACATAGGTAGCAAAATTATCTTCACCGTGATATAGCATCATGACTATCTATATTCGACAATGGTGCCGATTCTGTTGTAACAGAACTTAATTAAATTGGTCTTTCCCTATCTTTTTCTAAGGTCAAACGCGTATACAAGATAACTACAATTTTGGTGCTGTCAGTTTCGTTTAGTAACGTCAAAATTAAAAGATTTAGGCGCAATTTCCGAATACACGGACTAAAGATACGCAAAAACGCAACATTTTTTTTGAATCGTTTGACGCAAACGTAGGTCGGTACTCGCTATAAATTAATGTTTGCTATCTCGTTTTGGCGTTTTTAATTAGAAAAGGATAGAGAGGAACCAAATTTAGTTAAGTTCTGTACAACAGAATCGGCACCAATAGCGTATTCTTTCAAAAATTTATAATATGTGGTTATTACGTTACGAAGTAAATCGCTACATATTACTGCGTACAAGAATAGTATATACTGTACAGTAATTCGCTATCCATGATTTCCCAGTTTTACTATGAAATTCTAAATATTGTTTTTTTTTTATATAAAATAATATCAAATAAAAAATCTAGTTCAAATAATGAATTTATTTATGAAAGTGTACTTATACAAGTGGTTTTTGTATATTTTTAACCTCCGACGCAAAAAGAGCGGTGCTATAAGTTTGACGTGTGTGTCTGTGTGTATCTGTGTGTCTATCTGAGGCCTCGTGGCTCCCAAACGAATGGACCAATTTTGATGGTTTTTATTTGTTTGATAGCTGATGTGATTGAGATGGTTCTTAGCTATTATTTATGAAGATCAGACCAAAAGTTTGGAGACCATCAGCTCATTTCCCACATGACAAAAGATTCTAACCAACTTTAACTTGTCTAATTGATAGATATTTTGGTGTACTGTTACTTGGGTGGTATTTCTAAGACATGGCAACCTTGAGCTGATAATGCAGCATTTTATTTACTTAGTGGTCCCCTGTTGCGATGACTCTTGGATCAAAATATTGGGTACTTATAAAAAAACCAACAAACAAACCAACAAACGTATATTTGTTTACTTTTTAGACGTTTTTTGTGTCGGGGGTTCTTTAAAATTTTAATTTGATTTTTATCAGATGGTGAGTACTAATTTACCTCTTAGCACTAGCTTATAATCGTTAAATGTCATAATTGTATAGCACAATATTCAATTAATTATTGTGTGCAATTATTGAAGGGTTATGTTGCCAAGTTAATATTATCAACTAGTTAACTCCGGTAGCTTTCTTTTGATGATAAAAAATTAACTTTGTGTTGGTGGTAAGGATGACAATGATTTGTAACATTGACTCATGAATCATGAGCTTGAAAAATAGCGGCAAATTAAAAAAACATTGGCTATATTAATACTTTTTCATAATATAAATTAAAAATTTTATGATATAAAACAGCATTAATTAATAATTGTCCATTAATCCATAATATAAAACTAAAGTATCAATATGTATTTGCCTTATTATATTCAGTAATACCAGAGATGAATGTTTTGAATTTGCCGCTATTTTTCAGGCTCATGATTCGGTGTCAGACTCTAATCTACATAAGCTTGGGATAGCGTATTTTACTTTCTGCCAAATGTAAAAATACTTATAATAGGCATTAAAAGCCAGTGATAACTTGCTAAAGCTAAGCTGTTTAAATAATGTTGAATTCTTAACAATTATGCAGTAAAAAGCCTCTATTAATTCAGCTAAATTTGTATTTTTAATTTTAGTGTAAGAAAATTATTCGTTTAATTAGTTATGCTAAATTAGTTATTTCAAAATAAATACTTGTTACAAAATGGTCAAATATATAGCACCTTAACTGATGAAACCGTATATTAAGACCTTAGATTATTTATATCTAAGACTGAAAGTAAAAACGATGAAGACGTATGATTTTGGAACAAGCCATAGTCCTGCCAACTCTCATGGGATATTAGCACCAGTATAATGTATATATGTTTATGTAAATATTACTGTAAGAATGTCATTGCATAATTTAATAAATCGTTCCAAGTTCCTGTTGAACATTTGACGCAATCTCAATAATTTACCTAGCTACTTTTACATAAGAAATATGATTTATTTGAAAAAAGTAAGACGTGAATCTTTCAGTAGATATTCTTTTCAGCAGTTAATAAACAATAGTTACTTTTCTGTTATTAGACCGTTTACCATAGATTAGACCATTAGATTAGGGCTTATGTAAGAGTAGTGATGGTAACATATACACGATGGAACGTCTAGTCAAGATTTTTTTATTCTTAAAGTTAACTGTCAAGGCGATGAAACCATGGCTATTTTTTATTATAATATTTGTGGCTAAGGATTACTTAATTGGTTTATTTACTAAAATAAATTAGCACGTTATAGATTATAAAAATATGAAATGAATCACAAATATTGAAATTATTTTTACATGTCCAAAATGTGTATGAGTACACATACATTTGAGGGGTTCGTGTAAGTATCCATTATACTTATATTTACCTAGTTTTAAAACCAATAAATAGAAACTGCTGCAGTACATACCAATTTGTCATTCCTACAGCATGAGAATTCTCAATATGCTAAGATAGCTCAAGTCAAAAGTAATGAAGAAAAATAATTCCCGGAAAAAAGAACTTTTAATCTAAATTCATTAATCATTGCTTATACTTTGTGTTGTTGTCTACCTACCGTTTTCATTTATATATATAACTAATAAATAACTTATTTTTTAATCGCAAAGCTATGGGTACTATGGTGGCTCGTTTCTGGCCGTACAGTCTCCTCTGAATTTCGACTAGCGTTACTACGTTACAAACCAGGAGGAAGAGAGTTGTCAACAATGCAAAAAATTACAAGCATATGTAAAAATAATATTTTGTAAATCAATATTTTATGTGGAGGATAAACAGGAGTCATACAAGTCTGTTTTTTTTTACAGCACGCGTATCTTCCCCACAGTACAATATATAAGGTCTGTACTAATCCAAAGCACCTACCTACCATCTTTGTGTAGCCGATTGTAATTTCTTTGAAACCACTGCTATTTTGTAAAGCTACCAGTTATGGTACTGAATACTTGTCATAATATTTACCTGCTATTTTGGCGCTAAATAATATTACCGTTCTTTAGTTGCTTTTAGGTGTTAAAAACACAGTAACTTATACAATGCAATAACTTACGTATCTATCATACTTACGGTAATCGTCTAGTTGAGTAATTTATTAGCGTATATTAAAAAAAAATCATTTATCATGTTGTTTTATTTGTAGTCACAAAACAGATTTAGGTGTAACATGCATTCTGTAAACTCAGGAGAAAAAAAAAATTTTTCACCTTTATTGTCCTTTTAGTCCGCAGCCACATTTAGTTAGCGCCGGGTTCGTATCGCACAATTCGATTTAGTCGGTGTTACGCGTGTATTATAGCAGTGGTAGGTAATTCGTAAATTTTTCGTGACTAATTATTATAAATATAATCAACTGAACATTTGATAAAATGCAAAAATGAGTTTCCTCTTGCTATACGGCTCAGAATTAACTATCTTACAGAACATTAGCCACAATCACTTAGCAAGAGCAAGTGTTGAAATTATCTAGTGACGCTTATAAACATTGATATTTTATAAATGTTATTTAGAAAAATATATACTCTTACAACAACATCACGGAGGATTACAACAGCATCCAATGACTAGTTAACCTTAAGTCGGCAGATTAGCATAACGCTTTTCTTTTGAGGTGCTAGAAAACGAAAAACAACGATTACAAATCGTATCGTCTGTATTTGTATCCACTGACTTAAGTGGCATAGCCACGTATCACACCAAATTTACTAATCTTTACCATACACCACATTTACCAATCTTTACCATACACCACATTTACCAATCTTTACCATACACCACATTTACCAATCATTAATTGGAGAAGCCTATATCCAGCTTTGCCGTGTGGCGGTGGCATAATAATAGCGTCACTCTATCTCTTCTTGTGTATTCTGTGAGAACCAAGTAACATATTTACCAGGATAATGGGCGACAGCATTATCTTGTTATTCAATCAAAATTTACTGCGACCTCCAAGACGCCTGCCAGTAGTGAACATTATGGAAAATGTCTCCTTTTCAATGAGAAGGTCCATGTCCAGCGGCCGACGGTGATGATAATATCCAGCACAAGAAGGGGACTGCTCTCCATGACCCGACAACATTTCGAATTAATATGGCGGAGCTTACGATGATATAAAGGTAAGTCAGCATTATCACCCCATTATACTTCAGTAAATTTATTGTAAGTAACATTCATATTTCGCTAAGTAGGTCTTTCATTTTATCGTTACACGTTTCATTCCTTTCTGAATGCAATAAACTACTCGAGTGTGAGAAGGACAGAGTAGTGGACTATTTGTCAAAATCCGAAACAACTGTCATCGGGTTTCAACCAATAAATCCGTTGGGATGGGATAGCTATTATGTCAGAAATGACAATATACAAATTGACGCGACTGAATGTCTATAAACTTTAGAAGTTAATACATTTCACCGTTCCGTTATCGGAGAAGAATCGATCTTATTCGGCCACTCTGACGGTTGAAAATATAATTTCACTTTGAGTATATTATTCCAATTGATTTTCATCTTTATTTTATGATGCATAAAGTGGAGTATACGAGAATTGATATTGAATCGGGTGATGCAAAAAAAATTCAAAAGAGCGTGAACAAAAGTTTACAAAAGTTGGAGATTAATCGGGGATTTGGACACAATACTAGCACACACACACATACACGCCACAGCCGACTGTGGCCGATGCATTGACGTATTTGTTTGATGGTGACATCATGGGGGAAGGCACCCGTCCACGGTATATTGTGATGTCACAATTCAACCAAAGTTAAAATAAATATTCTATCTTTGGGCGGCAGTCAGTGTTAACAGTTCCTGCACGGTGTTAATACGATCACAGTTTTACGGTTCAATTTCTTATATCCAACATCCTTAAGCAACGGACTGGAATGAAAATTGACTAAGAATAGATCTTCATTTTTGGCATGATTTCGTTGGTCAAGTAGAGTCGCGAGAACATTATCTCCTTGTTCCTTCTTGTGTAATGAGACTATGGATTGCAACAGATATTGGGTTGAAATGCAAGTGCACTGGATTTGGTACATCCATTGTACTTTTATTTCAACTCAAGTAACGAGTAGGTTAAATGTTTTTAACCTAATACCTGCTTTTAAGTCATTCCCTCTTACCAGAAGTGTCGTAGCATCGACCACACATTAGGTGCTGGTCAATGGATCGTAGTTATGGAATTACATGTGACACGCGGAAACCTTTTTCGGCATTCTTTTCCATCTTTCGCTCTCAATAAAATATTCATATTTCTAATAATATTCCCACATAATCCAGAATCGCTCTTGTGTGTAATCCTATAGTACATGTGATTATTTAAAAAATATGTTAAATTTCTAAGTGTCTTTGCTTATTAGCTCTATGTAAGTACGCCTTACTAAAGTCCGGGTCATCATTATAATAATAACAAGTTTTTAAACAAGTGTTGAAAAATATTATTGTTTCAATTTAAAGTAGTCACCTCCTTGGCTTAGGCCTCCCCCGCTTCCTGCCACTTCGCCCTATCTCGCGCTTTTACTCTCCATTGTGGCCCGACTCTCTCTCTAAAGATATCTTCCCACCTTTTATTTGGTCGACCTTTCATCCTTTTTTCGCCTCTTGGTATCCATTCTGTAGCAGCCTTAGTTCATCGGGGTTCATCCATTCTACACACATGACCTGCCCATTTCCATTTCAGAGACCGCACAACACTTATTACGTTTTGTTCTGTCACGGATTTGTTTGTTCTCAATTCTCTCCTTCTGTTTTATTCTAGCATGCTTCGCTCCATTTTTCTTTGACATATCGCTAGTCTATTTTCGTTGCTTATTTTCGGCGACCAAGTTTGGCAGCCGTATGTTAAGCATGGAAGCACAATTGCTTCGTTTAATCTTCTCTTTATAGCTATGTTTATTTGTTTAATTTTCATTACTTCTCTTAAATTCCAATATTTCTTCCATGAAATCGCTATCCTCCTCTGGATTTCATTGCAAGTACAATTTGTGAAAGAAATCATTTCTCCTAAATATATGTAACTGCTGAGATATTCTATTTTATGGTTTTTCACTAATATTATGTCTCTTTTGCCGTTTGTTAGTAATTTTGTTTTAAATATATTTAACTCTGAGCCTACTTTCTTGCTTTCTATCGCTAATCCAGTTACCATCTCTCTTAGCTCTGTAGAGTTTTCTGTGAAAACAACTATGTCATCCGCGAACCGTAGGTGACTGAGATACTTTCCATTTATCTTTAACCCTTTTTCTTCCCAGTCCAAATTTTTAAATACTGACTCTAGGACTGCAGTAAAAAGTTTCGGCGATAGTTGGCCGCCTTGTCGGATACCTTTTTCGACGGGAAATTCCACCCCTTCTCTTTCTAATCTTATTTTAGCGCTGATATTTGAATATAAGTTTTGTAATAAGGTTATATATTCTTTATCCACTCCTTGTTGTAATAGGGATTTCCAGATCGTTACGTGAAATATAAAAACAAAAGCTTTTTTATAATCAATAAAGCATAAATATAAGGTTTTGTTGTATTCATTCGCTTTTTCGATTACCTGTGTAACTACATGAATATGGTCCATAGTAGAGTAATTTTTACGAAAACCTGCCTGCTCGGGCGGCTGACGTTCTTCTAGTGTCTTTGTCAGTCGGTTGAGAAGTATTTTTGAAAAAAAATTATATATATTTGACATTTTAGTAATAGGTCGGTAATTATCTAAGTCATGTATGTCACCTTTTTTGTGTAACAGAATTATAATTGATTTAGACCACTGTTGGGGAGTTAATTGCTGAGTGAGTATATTGTTAAATAAGCTATGAAGATGCGTCATTAGCACTTCCAATAACAATTTCAAGACCTCATTGGTTGGTTGTCTTCGCCCGGTGCTTTATCTATTTTTTGAGTCTTATTAGCGTGGGCAATCTCGCTTTTTAATATACCGGGTCACCATTAGCTCTACTTTAATGCTTATCGACATTATCATTATTATCATCCTCAGTCCATATTCGTCCCCACTGCAGAGGTACAAACCTCCCTTAAACAGGCAGGAGATTAGGCCTTAGTTTGTCTTAGTGTGGGTTGATTGACTTCACACACCCATGCGGGTATGCGGGTTTCCTCACTAAGTTTTCCTTAAGTACCGTCATGAGTTATATATATTATATATAATAACCCGGTTGTACGAGGTCGAGATCAAACCCACGACATTTTTATCGCGAATTTTGTTTAACACCACTAGAATACCAAAGTACTTTGACATACCTACATAAAAATAAGTTGGGATTATTATTATTATAATGGTATATTATTATTATAATAGTATATTATTATTATAATGGTATATTATTATTATAATACGAGTACTACCACGTCAATACTACTGAAGCCAAAGTTGAAATTTTCCATTTTAACTACAACTTAACTAATACATACCTGTAGACCTTTGGTGCCAAATGATGTAGCGAACATTGTAGATAGGTAATTTACACAGTGCTGCCGATTCTCTTGTAACAGAACTTTACTAAATTTGGTACCTCCCTAACTTTCCAATGTCAAACGCCAAAACGAGATAGCTACAGTTTTGGTGCTGTCAGTTTCGTTTAGGAACGTCAAAATTAACAGATTTAGGCGCGATTTCGGAATACACGGACTAAAGATACGCAAAAATGCAGCATTTATTTGAACCGTTTGACAGAAACGTAGGTCGGTACTCGCTAAAAAATGTTTGCTATCTCGTTTTGGCGTTTGTCATTAGAAAATTATAGAGAGGGACCAAATTTAGTTTAGTTCTGTACAACAGAATCGACACCAGTATTATTTTCTGTTCGTACGCAGATATTTAACGTTCGTATAGAGTTCATTAACAGCTATCACTAACGGCCGGTCTCAATATCTTACCTACAGTTAATCGTAGTTAGCCGACCGAGATAGACAGTAACTCGTAAACTATCCGTTACTGCCGTCTCAATAACAAAAAACGCGTCAGCATTTGTAAAATCAAGGATAGATAAAATTTCTATCTTTAGTTAGCGAGTTCCTCTGAAAAGTTTTATTTTTGCCTTTCAAATTAATGATAGAATAATTAATAAAATAATTTATGAAATAATAAATAAAATTAAATACAATTGATTAATACTTTATAGTAAAGAAATTAATTAATAAATTAATATAAAAATAATAATTTAATATATTAATTGTTAATTTTAATGTTCATTATTTTAATATAAAATTAAATATAATTAATTAAATACAATTAACTGGTCTATAATTAATTAAATATAATTGTATAATAATTTAATATAAATTTATTTAATAATTTCATTTATTAATTCATTTAATATAATAAATTAAATGTAATTTATAATAATTCATGAAATTTCTATAATAATTGAGTTGGAATCAAATAAACCTGGTAATATAATTAATTAAATATAATTAACTAGTATATAATTAATTAAATATAATTATATAATAATTTAATGAAAACATAATTAATAATTTAAATATTAATTCATTTAATATAATAAATTAAATATAATTTAAACATAATTTATGAAATTTCTACAATACTTGACTTGGAATCAACCACTCCGGCCTCATACATTATCACTTCACTAAACTATCATATTCAAATCACTAAACAAATCAATAATTTTTATTTAATTTTAAAAACAAATCTTTCAATAATCCTCCAAAATCGAGCAATAAGTAAAACTCCCATAGCTGGTAATTTGAACTATCGACAGGTAACCGTAAAAAGGATATTGAGATGCTCTCCCTTTTTTTTGTATGAAACTTTCTATCTCCGGTAAGAGATAGACCCTTCGAAAGATAGATCAATGATATGGATAAATATTTCTATCTATCTTTGTTTATTGAAACAGAAAAAATTTCCGATAGCTACCAGAGATAGATATTTTAACTGTTAGTAAAGGGTAGTTAAGTTATTGAGACCTGCCGTAAATTAACAATCGAATAAGAGTAGTTACTGTGGTTTATTTGTTAACAAAAGTGTGACTCTGAAACTAGATAAACAGATAAACAATACCTTCTTCACATTAGTATTATCTCGACTTAAGTCAAGGTCTGCTGTTATTGCACGGGATAAGGGATGGATTAAAATGACAGTCTTCCGTCTAACGTCATCACTGTATCCCTAATACCTACAAGGCCTACACTAGTCATACACTAATCCAAATCCACTAGTTTAAGAGGCTTCTTAAACACTAACAAATTTATCAAGATGAATACTCTGCATGAATCTGATCCTAAATATTTAGCTCGCAATGATCGAAATATTATTAATTAAAATTACTTTATTCTTTCATTCTTACACACCATTCAAACTTTTCGGACCGCGTAATACTAATTTTAAAATTTATGTTAGATAACATGTATTTCGAATACTTATCTCGCAAGTCTGAATGTCGTTTTTACGTTTGAACCTCGTAATGATTTATCGGAATTGCTCGAAGGAGTTTTTCAATAGGCACAATTTTTATTGTACTGACTCTTATCTCTATATCATAGGTATCTGAAAAAACTAATATAGTTTTTTGAGCCTCTTCAGCTATCTCTGTAACTAATCTTTTAAGAAAAATAGCTTCTTTAACTGCCTCTGATAAAGATACATATTCTGCCTCAGCAGTACTAAGAGCAAGTGCCCTCTGCTTTGTACTTTGCCATGAAACTGCTCCTCCTTGAATAATAAACACTAAACCTGAGTAAGAACGTCGATCATAATCTCCTGCATAATCAGCATCAGTGTAGTCAATTCACCATCTTTGACTAAAACCTCTTGCAACTAGATGAGCTTTATATTTCTTTTTTCCCCATCTCTGCTTTAATTCTAAATAGCCATTTAGAATATATGATGTTGCAAGATTTCGGTGGCTCCATCAGAACCCAAGTTTTGTTTTTCTTTAGAGCTTGGAGCTCCTCCTCAATAGCAGCTTTTCATATTTCTTTATCTTTTATAGATAGTGCCTCTTCGACGCTTTGTGTATCATCTTCTACAGCAGTAGGTACTTCACACCGAAACAGCTGCTCACACAATATAAAGTCCGATCCTGTATGGAGTACTGCAGTCACATATGGGCCGGTGTTGTAAAATTTTACTTATCGGCTTTGGACTCAGTGGAAATGCGTGCTAAGTGGATAATAGGCGACAATGACTTATTTGACA
>WUAW01019326.1:5460-24407 GCA_017165845.1 Thaumetopoea pityocampa | reverse complement strand
AGTGTGCACAGGAATTGCACGATATAATTCCTTCAGTTCCCTTCCATCATCTGACGACTAGACGTACAGCGGGTTATCATCCCTACCTGGTTGATGTTCCGACCTCCCGAACTAAACGGTTTACTTCTTCGTTCATAATGCGTACGGCCAAGGACTGGAATAGTCTGCCGGTGTCAGTGTTTCCCTCCGATGTGGACGTTTTCAAGAAAAGAGTGAACAGGTTTTTACTAGGCTAGTGCGCTCTATCACCTAAGGCTACATTGCCACTTACGATCATGTGGGTTGTAGTCAAGTGCTAGCTTATTGCAATTAATTCTCCTTGCAAATCTTCTTGAGCTCTTTGCAAATGTACATACTCTTCTACATATTCAGTTGAATTTTCTTTAAGACTTACATTTTATTTTCAAAAAACGCAACATTTCGCGACTTTCTTAGCTGTCCAGTTATTGGATCAATTAACTGGCAACCCTTCGACTCTTCCCAGATTCCGATATAAATAAGTTCCTTCGATTTTGGATCCGATTTCCTTCTTTTAACGTCCGGGATATGTGCAAACACTTTACATCCAAATACTTTGATCCTGCTCAGATTTTGCTTCTTCCCCGTCCACGCTTCCTCTGGCGTTTTTCCTTTTACTGCGATTGTCGGTGACCTGTTCTTTAAATAAACATCATAATTTACTGCTTCCGCCCAAAACTTTATATTTTCCGAAACTTTATTTTTTTTCTGAAATTGTACGATTTGCACGTTCGGCAACACCATTCTGCTCTGGCGTATACTCCACTGTCAGCTGATGCAGGTTTCCACAAACCTTCATCAACATGTTCATCTGTCGGTTGACATACTCTTTGTCATTATCAGATCGCAGGATCTTTATAGTTTTACCAGACTGGTTTTCTGCTATAGCCACAAACTCGACAAACATTTCAAAAACTTCACTCTTGTTTTTGAGAAAATAAATAAAAGCTTTTCGAGTAAAATCACTCATATAAGTTAAAAAATATTTATATCCGCTGAATGAATTTTCATTCATTGGTCCACAAACATCAGAGTGAACTAAACCGAGAACTTCTTTAGCCCTTTTTAAACTATCTCTCTTAAATGATTGTTTAGTTTGTTTCCCTATTAAACATGCTCTACACTCTAAATGGGTTGAGGTGTTAGAAAAACTTACTCCAGGGGCCAATTTGTCTCTTAGCAATGTAAGATTACAGATGCCAAGGTACCCTATATGCCTATGCCACAACTTGATATATTCACTGACAGTCGAAGCTAGTGCAATATCCTGGAAACATAGTTTTAGCTTATAAATTCCATTCTCTTCATCACCTGTATATGTGACATCATTTGTTACCTTACATTCATGCTCTCGCAACAACTGATAACCTTTTCTTGAAAACATTACCACAAAGCCTCTCTTTACAATAGTGCTCAGACTCAATAG
The DNA here is from genome assembly GCA_017165845.1 of Thaumetopoea pityocampa. Taxonomy (NCBI): domain Eukaryota; kingdom Metazoa; phylum Arthropoda; class Insecta; order Lepidoptera; family Notodontidae; genus Thaumetopoea; species Thaumetopoea pityocampa. Next base: position 22,963 of record WUAW01019326.1, on the reverse strand, counting down.
GTTAGTTGCTAAATCGGGTACATACACCACATCACTTATACTCGCATTTTCTTTCTGATATATCACAGACCCTACACCTATACCATACGCTTTACCTCCATTCAATCTCTACCTTTCTAGGACACATCCTAAAATCTCTCAACCAATCTGTATTATTATTGATATGGTTTGTTGCTCCTGAATCGAGAATCCATTCTTGATACTCTCCTGATGTTGCGAGTCCAAGAGCTATTGAAGATTTCTTCTCGATTTTTGGATTTTCAGGACAAAACTTCCCTTTGTGTGGTCCATTACAAATAAAACATTTAATCATATGTGTTTTTCTTGGATGAGGTTTCTTTGCTTTCCAATGTTTATCGGTTAAAAGTGTAGTATCATTCGTACTAGTACTTAGACCTGAAGTGTATGAAGCCTTCATTTGTAAAAGTTTGGTTTTCACATAGTCTGTGGTCAAGTCTACTCTTGAGTTTTCATTCGCAAGTCTCATAGGTTGAAAATTTTCTGTCAAACCTTGTAACATCAGAGCTGCTAGTAACTCATCGTCAATTTCCTTGCAGATGTCTCTCAACTGCTGCGATACAGATATCAATTCAGTAACATAACTCCTTATTGATATAAACTGTTCTAACTGTAAGCTTACAAGTTTTGATAAATGTCGGCATCGATTATTTAGACCATTATCCTCAAAAGCTAACCTTAAAGACTCCCACGCCGTCTTTGCTGTTTTCGTATGTCTCATATGGATCAGGTCAGATCGGTTGTATCATTAAACATAACGTAGCTCTTGCTTTTTGGTCTCTCTTTAAGCCTAATACATCTGAACTCCCGGGTGTCACCTGAGTATATTACAGGTCAGATCAACATTTGAAATGGCAAAAAGAACGCAAGAATACATTATTTAAATATTTATTTAAAAAATCTAAACCTGGTACTGATAGCGAAGGTTCTAAATATCTAGTGAAGGTTTGAAAATCAGTGTTCAAGTGTTTTCGACAGTAATACTGCTACAAGTAGTTCTGGTACTTCTGCCTCTGGTGCCGTTCCTGGGACTGTGGATGATGTTTCTCCGCATGTTTTAGATGTTGGTTATTATACGGGATCAAACACCAAAACTGTTGATGATTTAAAGTACAGATTGTTGATATCTCCTTGGATGCCAGATAATACATTTAAGTTTCCAGTAAGTGACGATAAAAGAAAGCTGAAATTTAAAATGCAATGGTTTGAACGTTTCTCGTGGTTGTTTTACACGAGTACAGGGCAACAAGGTGCTTTATGCAAATACTGTTTTTTCTGAGATCACTTATTTCAAGTGATTTTGTTATAAGCTTGTGTTACTTAGGAATGTTGTTCCCATATACACTGACACTATGCAAAATACTTCAATCTCCCCTATGCGTTTTGGCAGCAGCTTTACAACATGTCGATTTAATTATAAAGACTATTGAAGATGTTTACCAAAATATTGTTTCAAAATTTGCAGAATTTTTCAAGAATGCATAGAATTTGCTCAATACTGTAAACGAGGAAATGAAATTTCGGCGAATAGCGTCACGCCAAGAGCACAGGGCAAACTACAACACAAAAGATCCTGAAACTTATTTTAGAAAGTATAAAAAACTATGATTCCACTTTTGGATGATTTCATTGATCAGCTTCAGTCGAGATTTCAAAATCATAAAGCCACATTATTATTTCTCAATATTTTAATTCCGTCTGTGTGTTGCAAAGAACAAATTAATCGTAATTATCAAGAAAACTGCTTTGAGCTCTATAAAAAATATTTGGAATAGGACTCTGTAAAAGCTAAATTAGACATGTGGCGGATAAAATGGTTGGAAGAATCTGAACTTGATCGGCCAACATGTGCTATTGAAGCTCTCGGAGAATCGCAACCAGGCCTTGTTTCCAAACATTCACAAACTTTTAAAGATCTTGGCGACACTGTCTGTTTTCACATGTACCCCTGAGAGGACTTTCTCTTCTGTGAAACGCCTCAAAACTTATTTAAGAAACTCCACAAGCCAGGAAAGACTAAACGGTTTGGCGTTAATGTCAATCCACCGCAAAATTGTTATTGTTTTGTTCGCTGCAAAGAAAGCTAGAAAACTAAATTTAATTTTGTAATAAGGTGTTAATATTTCTGTAACGGTTTTCTAATAAATATTATATATATGATAAGTAACACCATTTTATTTCTTTTATTAAAACAATTTTATGTTTGTCTACTGTTCCACCAAACCAAACCCCCCAAAATTGTTTTCTGGCTACGGCCTTGACTAAAAATAATAACAAATTAATGAATATGGAAATACCGCCTTTGTTTTACGAATAGATGAGTAAACTTAACTGTCAAAATAAACAAATTTAAAAGGAGAAACACTTGAACTTGAGAACCTGATATTTAACAAAAGTTTTAGACAGCTTGAATCACTTGAATGAATTTGTTCATTTTAATGGCCTTTTTCTTTATGTTTTATTAACTTGATGTAAATGTAGAAATTTTTTCCCTTTATTGTGACTGTGTGGCCACGACGAAAAGAAATTCTTTAAAGTAAATTGTAAAAATAAAAACACGACGTGCTGTAAATAAAGCTAGAGACAACTTTATCAAATTCCCAGTTTTTTACTATTTACCCCTTGATGACTATTCACCCCATTTTATGATAATCTTTGCTCTGAGTTATGGCGGCAACACGAGTGAAGCATAACATGAAGTTTTATTTTAACGTTTTACATTAGTTTATTGTGACGTTTAATATATAGATTTGGTGTTATTTTATGTACTAATAGTCAATAATTGTGAATAATGAAACATTGGAATAATAGTGTGACTACCATAGCAAAGTATATAAAAAAATTCCAAGCAATATAGGCGAGAATTTTGTCTAGACAAAGTGGTATTCGTCGGATTGACTTCAAAACTCTCAATAAACAATAAAATATTACATACCAATATTTTATTGTTAATTCGAAAAAATATTATACACTTGAAAAATATTACACTCAACACTGGCAGAAATGGCGCGAATTCATAGCCCATTGCCATTATGAAAAATAGTATAAGAATCTTTGTTCTGAGCCAGAAATACTATAATAGTAATCACTTAATTCTTAAATTACTATTTCAGTGGCAGCCAAGCACAGGGTGCATCTCAGAATAATGGTACTTAGTCTCTATTCTCAGGAGTGCATTTTTGATATAGTACTCAACTGTGAAGTACTACATCTGGTAGTTGTAGTGACTAACTACAAGTTAACAGTAATACAAAAAAGTAACAGAAACATCCACGAGGTGGCGCGGTGTGACAGCTTGAATGATTATACCGTAAAATGGGGTGAATAGAAATAAATCTGGGAATTTGATAAAGTTATCTATAGCTCTGTTTACAGACAGTTGATGTGTATTTATTTCTATTATTTATTATAAAGCAATGGTTTCCCTTCATTCTGGTTGCGCATACATTAATATCAAGTTAATAAAACAAAGAAGAAGTCATTAGAATTAACAAGTTCGTACAAGTGAATTAAGCTATGTACAACTTTTTCTTAAACATCAGGCTCATCAACCGATTGCCACTATGAAAAATAGAAGAAGAGAACGATCACACCTCGAATCAATTAATTGGTCCTTGAACAAGTGTTTTGGCGCCACTCGATGAAGTGTCACTTGAGGTTTTGTTTTAACGTTTTATATTAGTTTATTGTGATATTTAATATATAAATTTGGTGTTATTTTGTATATTAATCGTCAATAATTGTGAAGAATATTGAAATATTGGAATAAAACTGTGACTAACATAGCAAAGTGACCGTATTTTTCAAGAAAATTTGTCTGCGGAAACTCATGCTCAGTCAAAGTGGTATTCATCGGATTGACTTCAAAACTCCCATGAACAATAAAATGTGATACACCGATATTTTATTGTTAAATTGATGAAAGTATATATATTATAATAATGATGATTTGGCTTAAAGGTTTCAGATACCAGGCCATAAAATATTATTAAAAAAATTAATCGGTCCTAGGATCACACTAGATAAAGTTCCACTAGTCTGACACAGATGGCGTTAGTAACTCATTTAAAAATATAACTTGCATCATCGGGTGTTTTACTGTTTAGGTAATAGGGTCTATATTTCTGTAAGTACATGCCTTATTTAGTATTTGTGGAATAATAGAACATGGCTTGGCCTGGCTAGTCGCTGGTTTTGTTCCATGCAGCGTTGTTTATGTCTCTGTGTGCAGTCTGTACACTGTTGCGTCGCTGTGTGCTATGTGGTGTGCGGCAGTGCGACAGCAACTGGAGTGAACTGAAGCAAAGCAAGTAGTTGTCAAAAATTCTCAATGCGAGAGTCGAGTGTGAATTGTAATTTTATTAATTAAAAATGATTCCGATAAGTTAGACTAAGCGTTATGCATGCCAATAAACATCCTTGTAAAATACTGTTTACTAATTTTACAACCAATAATATAAAGTTCAGACACCATGGTGCAGTATCATCCTCCGTTGGAATTAAAGGAATTGCCAAAAGAAGACGAAGAAAGATTAGAAAAATTGTTTTCTAAATTAGATACTGATGGAAACGGAAAAATAGATATACATGACCTATCCGTCGCCCTCAAGGAGCTGGCTCCGCATATTAATCGAAGTTACACAGAGGTTAGAAATCTACACATTTCATAATAATTGCTTACGGTTCAGCTAACGGTTTCACCTTCTAAACATGCGTTCATTAACCGCAGACACGACACGTCAATCATTATATTTGCAATTTTTAAATTGTAACAACTAGGTGCAATATGACCTAATTTTCCTGCTTACCAGAATTAGAACAATTTTTCACATTTACGACTTCTTTATTGGCCATTTATAATTTTTATATAGAATCTAATGTGAAAAAAATTAAGTGCCCTATTTCAATATAATGATAATTATGAATCTTTGATGTGATAGTTTATATAAAAAAAACTTAAGTTTTGTAAATCAAATTGAAACATAAATCATTGTTATCTTCAGTCAAGATTGGCCTTCACAGTAGACAAGAATCAGTACCTACATCATCTTGTTTTATAGAGTATTATGTAAAACTGGATTTCAAAGTAATCAATAATCACAAGCATGTATCACAAGTAATAAAAAATTGGTATATGGGATTTGATTTTAAAAATATTGATTTAAATGTTATCAAGTAGCTGTCATGATACTAATTTGTAATAAAAGTTCTGCTTATATGCTCACTACAACAGTGAGTTTTGAGATCTTTTTTCTTCCAAGGTGATAATTAGTAGCAGGGCTTACTTTTGATCTTTCTTGGTTTCTTATGTAATATATGTAAAATGTTATTATATAAGCATAATCGTTCAGGTGTAACTGGGTCATAGATATTTTAGATCATTTAGAAGTTTATATGCAGATATTATTATATCACTTATGGAATTGAATTACGTACATACATACACTCATGCCGATATCCCATGAGGGTAGGCAGAGACCATAGTATATACTACATCATACAGTCACTCCTCTTTCCCATTGGGGTAGGCAGAGACCACTTCTTTCTACCTGCTACAATCATTCAATGTAGCAGAGTGCTATCCGCAGGCCACATTTTGCCCCCGTGGGTAACGAGATGTGTCGGATGGCGAACCACAGCACTGCCATTTTATAAGGTTAAAAATGTTAGATTTCCTCATTGCATTCCTGTGACTTAATGGATAGGAAAGGAAAAAGGATGAGGTAGGAAAGGTGTATTGTGCAAGGAATATGGAATTTTGGAATAGGATTATAGGATATAGGATGCTACTCTCTTAGAAGGAGTAGGAAGAGACAGTAGTAGCTCGGGAGGCTGGGGTCGCTTACAGTATACTTAAGTCTATTTGCTGGACAGGCTAAAAGCCTAAGTACTCCCTGACCTAATTGAATTATTAAAAAAATCAAGCTTATATTCATCTTATTGCAATAAATTATGTACATAGATAATGATCTATGTACATACATATGTAATACACATCATACATAAATGTAAATTGTGTAACACAAGAATTACCAATATCAAACTGATCCAGGTAGCTATTTGTTATAGGCCTTAAAAGCTCTTTACAAGAATTCCATGTGTTATAGGTAGTATTAGAGGGAATGAAATAAATGAGTATGGAAGTGATAGGAGAGTGACTATGAGTAGTTAAATGAGAGTGACTATGAGTAGTTAAATGAATGATGCCTTGCACACTGTTGTACCCACATAAGACTGAATGCTCTTGGTATCTGTCCTTATGTCTGTTCACCTAGGTCATGACAAACAGGCATTGTTACTAGGTGGAAACTTAATAATTGAATTTTGTTTCTATTATTTATATATTAATTTATATTATTATAATACTTTTCTCATAATAGTTACTGGCTAGTAAAAAGTATATATCAGGTCATGGAATCAAACAGTACTGATAATCAGTTGCTAAGTCAATTTGCAGGGCTTCAGCAGCATATGTATTATAGGTATACAGGATTGTGTAAGGTTTAGAGGTTGTCTTTGCAAAGTACTCCAAATTGGCTTTAGAACTTATGATTGCCTTAGGAATGAAATTTCTATACTATTATAAAATTGTTAAATGTAAATTTTCAAAAATATAAATATTTAAAAACAAACTACTCAGACCAACTAATTAAGGGTTTTTGAAACTATATCCATCAAAGTTTGTTTGTTTGTTTGGATTTCACACAAAAAATAGCAGGTAGATTTTGTTTAAACTGTTACAGTCTTAAAGGTATTTTTTTACTTAAATACTGCAGCATGTTTCATCTAAATAGGTCCAGTAGAATTGAAGATACAGCTTGATCCCTGTTTTAGTTGCTGTCATTAAGGTACGAGAGATCAAGTAAAAGTGGTTCTTAGGCTTTTTATATAAATTTACTAGCTTTTACCAGTGTCTTCGCCCACGTGAATGTCAGTTTTCCGCTACATGGGAAATCCCGATACAATCATATATTTATATAAAAAGCCTAAGATCCACTTTTACTTGACTTCACGTACCTTAATAGCAGCTACTAAAACAGGGATCTTCAATTCTATTGGATAGTCCGTGTACACCCCATTAACTCTGATACAGGCCTTTGAATTCTCATAGAGAGATTTCAATGCCTACACCAGGCAGCCATCAACTTCATACGATACCAGCGCCAATCATAGCTTGTGCCTCTGCAGTCGATCACACGCCCTCTCAAGGTCTATTATTGCGAAAAACATGTTTTAGGATTTGGCTAAGTGTTTTTCTGATAGGCACTTTAAAGAGAAGACCTAATCAGTGCAGCCCATTCCTCTTCTAAATCCCGCTTGTACATCCCACAATTTTATAAGTATAATATATCTTCTGATATTATAACTATGATTTCTATTTGAAGGCTATCAAAACTACAACATTGATATTTTGTACATATATAGAANAGCAGTCGATCACACGCCCTCTCAAGGTCTATTATTGCGAAAAACATGTTTTAGGATTTGGCTAAGTGTTTTTCTGATAGGCACTTTAGAGAGAAGACCTAATCAGTGCAGCCCATTCCTCTTCTAAATCCCGCTTGTACATCCCACAATTTTATAAGTATAATATATCTTCCGATATTATAACTATGATTTCTATTTGAAGGCTATCAAAACTACAACATTGATATTTTGTACATATATAGAAATTTTAGCAGTTACAAAAATATTTCAGTACTTGTTAAAGAGTACATATGACAAATGGGGGTGAAAAAATTATGTCTAAATAGACATTTCATAGAGTAAATACTCTATGAAATGGAGTATCATTTAAAATGAAATTTAGAACCGTTTCAAGCTACAAAACTATACTCTGCCTTCAAATTCAACCCAAAGCCTTTCAAATATAATACTTTAAAATTATCAGACAAATAAATTATGGTTCATAAATATTATTCCATTCTATACATTTCAGTACACATTACTTGACCTAATCTTATATTTGATTTCTAATCTAAATGTAATTAGAGGTTTTAAAATTTTTATACTATCACGAGAGCAGCACTACTGCACTGCAGTGTGATTGAGGCAACTCATTCTGTTAGCTAGCCTGAGCTAATAATGTGGAGCTTAGCCCACTATTAACATTTTTGATCCTATATTATCTACCTTGTTACTCTACTTATATATTTGTCTGTATACATAGTATCATGATAACTTTTTTTCAGAACTTTTTGGCAAAGTCAGGGTGGAAGGAAGGCAGTGATGTCACACTATCGGAATTCATTCACTATGTCCGTGAACATGAGAAGAATCTTATGCTTCAATTCTCTCACCTTGACAAGAATCAAGATGGTAAATTAAACTTTTTTTTTTCAATTACTCTATTTCTACCGAAAAATCACTTTAAAACCCATTAAATATCATAATCAGGTTTATCCAGTAAAATTGAGTTGACAAATACCTTTGTTTAATTTGATTTTTTTCATTCATCATGTTGCATTCTATCCAAAAGTCTATATGAGGAGATATATTACACCAAACAATCATTTATAGTTTCATATATGTAAGTATGACTACTGACAAAAAAAAAGTTTGGTTAAAGGGTTAATAAAACTTATACTCCGTAAATTTTATTTGTGGTAATTAAAAGATTTAATTACAAGTATATAATAGTTAATAAGTATATAGAAAATCAAATGCTATATGAATATTTTGGTCAATGTTTGTGGAAATATTAAGTAGGGGAAGGTGGGGTAACACCAAATAGTTAAGAAAAAACTGTTGTATATTAGTTAGTATTTTATATATTTCAAAAATCGACATATTTAGATAATCAGCATATATTTGGTATCAATCCAGGAAAATCTTGTTTGAATTCAATCATTATTACATAGTACAAATTTTAATTTAAGAAAAAAACCAAATACAAATTCACCCCATACCTATGGGTAAAATCAAATAGTTGTTTATATAGTAAAGGGGTGAATACGGATGCTATCAAAATCACAGAACATTATTTGCATTTTTTTACAAACAAAAAATAATAAATTTGATCCAGTACACCCAATACAGCTTTCATGTGCCCATTTCAGGCATGCTGTGCATTGGTATCATTCATCTGTGGACTTTGTTTCGCTATATTTTTCTTCACAAAGTAAACATTCATAATCTTGTCTGTTTTCTTTAGTGATTTTTTTTCCGGTGCTCTTTCCTTTGCCTTTGCCCTTCAGTTTAATAACTTGGAGAGACTTTTCTTGTAGTTCATTTTTGTATGGCGATTCAGTCAAAACAGCGGTTTTTCCTCGGTGTGCTGATGACTGTGTACATTTTTTAATGCGAGGAATCGGGGTGATGTCTTTTGGGGAAACAAAATTCATAGGTGTTTGTCCTTCCTGTTGAAGTGTTGAAGTTCCCGATTCCAAAGCCATAGTCGAACCTCTTGCGAGTTAAATATGCTTAGAGGCTCCATAAAACCAACATCGAGAGGTTGTGATGCGTGCAGTGAGGTGGTAAGCACAGTATTATTACACCATCAAGTGCTTCGAGCACCATAGCTCGATACAAGGTGATCGCCAGGTAGTTATAGCGTATTTCAGCAAAGCCTTGTCCAAACCGGTAAGAAATTACTGTGTGACTCGCCGGGAGATGCTAGCTGTTGTAAAGACGTTACAGCATTTTCACAAGTACTTGGTGGGAGGACAGTTCACATTGCGAACAGATCACGCTGCTCTAAAATGGCTTCTTCAGTTTAAAAATCCGGACGACCGGGTAGCACGAATGCTCGAACAGTTGCAGGAGTTTCAGTTCACGATAGAACATCGGAGTGGAAAGGGCCACCATAACGCAGATGCATTATCACGACGGCCGTGTCCGGAAGAATGTAACCATTGTAAGAAGCAGGAAATAAAAATCGAAGTACTTATCTACTGATAACTACTTTGATTGACGACGAATGGACCGGTGACGCAATGAGGAAGGCCTAAGAGGAGGATGTTGACCTACTGTTCGTGCTTGAATGGATGAAGAGAGGAAGTAAGCCCCGGTGGTGTGACATATTCGCATGTAGCTCCATAACTAAAGGCTCAGTGGGCTAGTCTGACTATGGACAAGGGGCTACTATGTAGAAGATGGGAGTCCGTGAATGGCAAGGAAGTTACCTTACAGATTGTCATCCCGAGGAGCAAAGTGGCACCTCTACGTCAGTTTGTCCATGATGGAGTATCCGGCGGACATCTTGGAGTCAAGACACTGGTGAAGGTTCGTCAGAGGTCTTATTGGCTTAGGTGTAGGAAGACGCCGAAGATTGGTGCCGGAAGTGCGTCGCATGTGCATCGGTAAAAGGACCTCAGACTAGAAGTAGAGGTAAACTTAAACTACAATGTTGGAGCACCATGGGAACTTATAGCAGTTGACGTGGCTGGACCGTTTCCGGAGACCAACGACGGTAACAGATACATAATTGTAGTACAGGATTACTTCAGCAAATGGCCTGAAGTTTTCACTGCACCGAACCAAGAAGCCAAGACGGTTGCGCATAAGCTAGTTCAAGAAGTAGTCTGTCATTTCGGTGTGCCATTGGAGATTCATTCTGATCAAGGCAGGAACTTTGAATCCACTCTTTTCCAACAACTCTGCAAGCTCCTTGGTGTCTATAAGACTAGGACAACCCCGGCACATCCACAGTCGGATGGGATGGTTGAGAGGTTTAACCAGACCTTGGAGAACCATTTGGCAAAAGTAGTTGACGAACATCAAAAAGACTGGGATCGCTACATACCGTTATTCCTGATGTCCTATCGGTCTGCAGTACATGATAGCACAGGCTTCACTCCAGCAAAGGTCAACTTCGGCCGAGAGACAAAAGACTCCCAGTTGATGCGCTCACGGGCATATCACCAGGCGCCCCGAAACCAGTAGTGGATTACGTAAGAGACCTCCAGCATCAGCTTGATGAAGTGCATGCATTGGTACGCGAGAATAGTTTGAAGACCACCGACAAAATGAAGACTCCCTATGATCGTCAGGCAAACACCAACGGTTTTGCTGAAGGAGCGTTGGTGTGGCTACATAATCCGCTACGTAAGAAAGGGAAGTCTCCTAAGCATCAGGCCCGCTGGGACGGCCCTTACAAGGTGTTAACCAGGATCAATGATGTTACCTACCGCATCAAGCAAGGGTCTAAGATTGTTCACGTGGATCGTTTGGCTCGATATCACGGAAGCAATAATGTGATGCGCGGTTCATTGACCTTGTTGTTACAACGCGTGGGCGGTAACCGGTGGAGATACCTAAAACTAAGGTATTTCCTAGAATGAACCGTATAGCTACGACATAAGGTCGAATGTCCACTGACGGCGGGACTTGTTTACTAAAGCCCGTCGTGTTTACGCTATTTTTTCCCACGGTTTCCGGCGAGTCCCCGATTGTTCTCTAAACCTGGGCCCAAGCTATATATACGCTCGCACTCGCAGCCACTGATTTAGTTGACGACTAGTGATTGGAGCGATTCGGAGCGAACAAAGGCGAAAAGAAAACTTAGACGAATACCTGCGTGTACTACGGTTACTGAAACTTACTCTGCGATTGGAATACGTTATTTACGGAAGCTTTCGACGAATATTTGCTTGGACGACGGTTATTCATTGTACTCTGCGATTCGGATACTTCTTTCTTCGTAGATAAATTAACTTTTTCACGCAAGCGGCATTTAATTTCCCACCGACCCGTAACAATATTATACTTTTAAGTTATTTTAAGACTGCTAACTGTACATTTAATTTATATTTTAGGTAAAGTGGATTTGGAGGAACTTATATCAGCATTTGCCGATTTGGGGATTGCAATAGGCAGAAATGAAGCGACAAATCTTTTGAAAAGGTAAAGTATTCATCTATTTAAATACAGAATTTATATAATTTTCTTTGAGTAACTATTGTGAAATTTGAATACATATATAGTTTTTTTTTTCTGTTTATAAACGTTACGATAATATAAATTTGAGCAAATAATGCACCTTAATATTAGCAACAATAAATTGTAGAACAGGGCCAATTGAATATCTGAGCGAGAGAGAAACAATTAAAAATAAAATGTTTCAGAAAACCTGGTTGGCCTATATTCTGGTGGTAAGTCAATAACCACAAGTAGTTAGTTTTATTCCGCAAAGTGTACTATGTCAATAACCAAACAACATCACCTTTGTAAAAACAGTTCCCAGTAACTGACCTTCGTCTAATGAAGCAATAGAAAGACCTCATACTACTGTGTTCAAAATCGTATTGGATTTCAATGGTCATTTACATTCCTTCTCAGTTTGTAGTTAGTGTAATTTGAAATTAAGAGTGCTAAGCGCTTAGTGGAAACAATGTTTGGAAAAAATGGCTGACCACATTCGCAATTTGAATAGCATTGATTATTTTAAAATACTATCTATTAAACAATTTTGTGTAATTGACATAAATATTACGCTTACGATACATAAGTTTAAATTGTTGGGTAAAGTTAAAAATACTCATGATAAAAGTAAAAATGCGTTCATTTTAGTCAAAGTTATTCAAATCTGTTTGGGGTTGTATAAGTAGGTTTATGTAAATATCTAAGTTATCGATAATTAAAATTTCACTGCAGTACAAATCTATCATTTCATATGTTACTAGTGTCATATACGTTTATACTCTCATGTTCATGTCTCGTATATTTACATCTTCAACATATTAACATAAACATTCCCTTAGAATGTTGTGTATTCGTTTCCCACATCTTAAGTCTTAAAAGCATTGTTAGTCATATCGATGAAAAAAAAACTTATTTACTGTAAGTAGCTAAAACCTGATTTCACACTAGAGCTAAAAACCATCACAAAATCTGAAAAGCAAAACATAATTTTTTAACCAGTTTAGATACAATATATGGATATTTGTGTAAAAAGTATCATATCCTAACTGATTAAAAAGCTATGGCGATTTTTTCTAATTTTGCGACGGTTTTTTGGCTGTAGTGAAAAGATTTATTTCCGCTACTTAAGTAAATATGTTTTCTTCAACCGATATTATAAATAATATGTTATATTTCGTTATTTAAAACTACTAAGATCCTTTTTAATACAACGTATTAAGGATATTATGACGTGCTTTGGAATTTAATACTTATTTATTATTTATTGTTTGTTTCATGTATTTTTTTATAATATGAATTATAAATAATTACATGAAACAAACTAGTACTAATATTTGAGTTATTATATTGATTATGAAACAACCATTTCTAATCTATACTATTATATGTTAAATGTCTAATTTTCAGAAATCAAAGATATTTAAAAACAAACTATTCAGATCGACTAATTAAGGTCTTCTGAAACCAAATCCGTCGATGTTTGTTTGTTTATTTGTTTGTTCGGGCTTCAGGCAAAAACCAGAGGGTATATTTTAGTTAAACTATTACAATCGTAAAGGTATTATTCCGACTTGAATAATGCTGCATATTTCATTCAAATTGGTACAGTAAAATTAAAGATACAGCTTGATCCCTGTTTTAATAGCCGCCGTTAAGGCACGAGACGTCAAGTAAAAGTAGCTTTTGGCTTTTTATATAAATCTATGATTGTATCGGGATTTTCCATGTAGCGAAAAACCGACACCCACGCGGGGGGAGCGGCGTGCAAAAGCTAGTTTATATATATAACTAGCTTTTGTCCGCGGCTCCGCCTGTATGAATGTCGGTTTTGTGCAACATGGAAAATCCCGACACAATCATAGATTTATATAAAAAACTTTAACCACTTTTACTTGACCTCTCGTATTTAAGCGGCGACTACTAAAACAGGGATCAACCTGTATCTTCATTTCTACTGGACAGATTTTGATGAAACATGCCGCATTAATTATGTCGGACCTTTAAGACTGTAACAGTTTAATCAAAATCTACCCGCTGGTATTTGCGTGAAGCCCGAACAAACAAACAAACATCGACGAATTCGGTTTCATAAGCCTGAATCAGTCGATATGAAGTTTATTTTTAAATATCTTTTTTTTTTGTAATTATTGTGATAATTGTTTATTTCATGTAAATGTGTGTGCAATAAAGTATATTCTATTCTATTCTATTCTATCTTTGATTTTTGAAAATTTTACATTTAACAATTGTATAATAGTATAGAGTAGCTTTTACCCGCGGCTCTGCCCGCGTGAATGTCAGGTTTCCGCTACATGGAAAATCCCGAAACAATTACAGATTTATATAAATAGCCTTTGAACAACTTTTACTTGAGCTCTCATACCTTAACGGCGACCACTAAAATGGGGATCAAGCTGTATTTTCAATTCTACTAAACAGATTTAATTGAAACATGCTACAATATTTAAGTCGAAATAGTACCTGAGTAAACTTTGACTTTTAGACTATAACAGTTTGACCAAAATCTTCCCGCTGGATTTTGTTTGAAGCTCGAACAAACAAACAAACATCAACCGATTTGATTTCAGAAGCCTTTAATTAATTAGTCGTTGAGTAGTTTTTTTTAAATATCTATGATTTGTAATACATAATTTGACATTTAACAATTTTATAATAGTATAGATAGAAGTGATTATTCGTATTAATGTACTAGTTGCTGGAAGCCAATGCAATCCGCTCACCACTAAGATCCATGTTGAAGATGAAGCGGAGTAGATTTAGTAAGAAAGCGGATTCTGTTCTTAAAAGTTTTTCATTATTAATAGCACCATGAAATCTTAGTGGTGTAATACGAGGGGCGTTCAATAAAAAGTGAGAATGAGAGTATGTTGCCGCTAACTTTTATTAAATATAATTTTATTTTTCGATATAGTCACCTTTTAGCGTATTACACTCGGAATATCTTTTTTCTAAGCCTAAAATTCCTTTCTTAAAAAAAACTCTTCATTCTGCGCACCTAAAAATTCATGTACTGCAGCGACTACTGCTTCATCATCTTTGAATTTTTGTCCTCTCGGATACTCCTTCAACGTTGGAAATATAAATCACTAGGGGCAAGGTCGGGTGAATATGGAGGATGCTCAAGTATTTCGAAGCCAGCATCTCGGATTGCAGCTATCGCAACGGCGGACCTGTGAGCCGGGGTGTTATCCTGATGGAACAAAACAGTTTTTGCTAGTTTGCCTCGTCGTTTCTCGCGGATTTCATTACGCAATTTATTTGTTTTGCATACAAAGAGCCCGTAACAGTAGCTCCATGGTCAAGCTATTCAATCATCACCACCCCTTTACTATCCCAGAATAGAGAACCCATTATCTTGCCGGCGGAAGGACTCGCGTTAAATTTCTTAGGGGTTGGAGATGATGCTCATTTTCAAGTCATAGACTGTAATTTTGTTCCTGGATTGTAATGGTGTAGCCACGTTTCGTCCATGGTTATGAATCGAGTCAAAAGAGGTCAGGATCTTGTTGCAACAGTTTTAAAGAAGCTCGAGAAATGTTCAGCCTGGTTTGTTTTTGTGCATCGGTAAGCATTCTAGGGACCCAACCTGCGGAAACTTTTTTCATCTCTAAGCATTTGTGTAAAATCCTATGTACACTACCAATCGAAATCTTTGTTTCCTCAGCAGTAAAACGTACCGTGACAAGACGATCTGCTAAAACCATTTTTTCGTCTTTTTTAACCATTTCGTTGGTCACTATCGTCGTAGGCGACCTGAGCGAAGGTCAACTTTGGTGGACGTTCTTCCACGTTTAAACTCTGTACACCAACGTGCAACTGTGGAATATGGGGCAGCTTTATCTACTAAAGTAGACCGTGAGTCTTGATTAACTTGTTCTGTAGTAAAAAAAATTTAAGCATATATACTTAATAACAACGCGTAATTCAATTGTGTCATTTTCAAATACACGCAATGACAGATTGCAAACAAATCTTCCATTTTCAAAAAACAAAAGATATTCAAATAATTTCTTTTTTTTAAATGTGATCAATAATGTAATGCAGCTTTATCAGCCAATATTTACTTTTTTGGATCCAAAAGTTTATACTTCATTCTCACTAATTATTGAATGCCCCTAGTAGATATGGCGTCGTTTTCGGATCCAAAGGTGTGGTTGAAATACCACTCGAATATGCTAACATTTCCAGACTTCTCTTTGTTAACTCACTAGTTTATCTAACTAATTAGATAAACTAGTGAGTCCAGAATGATTACTTAATGACCTTGGTCGTAACTGCAATTATGAGGATGACGTTAGGCGGGTGATCTTTTATCTGAACTTACCAAACCCTTGAACCCGTTACAAACTTAATTAGAACCCTACACATTTTAAAATACAAATGTTAAATATTTTCACATAATATTCTTTTAATTTGCTGTGTGGCGCCGGTATAATAAATAAAAATGAAAAAAAATCTTTTAATAATGCGCACGTATAGAATGGTTTAAGAACAAGGACTCCTATGAATCTTGTTTCTATCTCGCTCACTAACATTTTGTTCACAGGATGGACCAGGACGGCAGCCTTAACATCAGTTACGATGAATGGCGAGACTACTTATTGTTGGCACCGGCGACTGATATCCATTCGCTCATACACTTCTGGAGACATTCTACCGTAAGTATTTTAGATATTAAGCTTTTTCTTTATTGGTTTTAGCAAACAGCAAATAAGAGCAATAAACAGCAGTTAACAGGTATAACTGCGCAGTAATATTATGTATTAACACATTACATCGCTGACAGATGGGCTCCTAGATAGTGAAGATTCCTTACACCCCAAGTAATTTAATATTATATTTAAGACTAGCGTCTAAACTAGGCCGCCTAGCCTGTAACATAAATACTAGCCTTTTCCTATGATTTATTTTGCATTTAACGTTTTCGTCTTACGTTTACATTACAACTCCCTAAAGTTACTTCAATTTATAATTGAAAATTGATAAATCATTAACATTTTTTTTATAAAGAAATTACTCGCAGTCTCGTGCCGTTACAAAGTTTTAGTGAATGTTTGTACATAAAACTGCTGCTGGTCGAGCAGCATTGGTTTTGAGGAAATTGAATATTGCTAGTTGCGTACAATAACAATTTAAAAATCGAGTGATCATAAGTTTTCGTTTTACGGGCAGTTATACACGTCAGTCACAAAACCTGCCGCCTGTACAGCATCCGATCCTAGAGCAGACTTAACCCGACATTACACCGAAGATATCCCGGACATCAGCCTTACGAGATAAAGATGGTCCACAAACAACTCAAGAACAATAAGACACCGGGTGAAGACGGAATCACAGCGGAGTTCCTCAAAGGGGGTGGGACTCCAGTACTAAAAGTCCTCCAGGAGCTTTTCAATTCCGTCCTTCATGGTGAAATAACGCCGGAAGCATGGAACGAAAGCTTAGTTGTCCTCTTGGTTGTCCTTGCCGTACAACTCTACAGTACTCTACAGTGATGCTGCGTTGACTACCGCTATATCGAAGTGTTGAAATTTATGTATAGTCGCGCTACTATGTCGGTCCGAGTACAGGAGCGTTGTACAGGAGCGATTCCACTGCAGCG
>WUAW01019322.1:9616-25552 GCA_017165845.1 Thaumetopoea pityocampa | reverse complement strand
CAGTGTGGGACGGCCACCTACGAGATGGACCGACGACCTGGTGAGGATCACTGGGTCTCGTTGGATGCAGGCGGCTATGGANTTCGATTGGAGAGGCCTATGTTCAGCAGTGGACAGCTACGGGCTGAAATGATGATGATGATGATGACTAATATGTGACTCCGTTTGACTTTTATAACGAATATATGGATACTGAAAGAAATTTTATTTTTAAACCATCAATTTTGATGATTTTTTTTTTCGTTTAATTAAATTTAGTTTTTGTAACCATGTAACATTTGACCGTGAGGTGCAGTTCCGTAACTACAGCAAATCATAATATGATGTTACGGTGCCTGTCGCCGAGCGCTTACATTGGAATCGTTCGGCCGGTAATGATTTTTTTTTAAATTAACAGGTTGTGTGTTCGTTTTTTAATGTTTCGTGCCGTGTCCGTCTGCTGTTTATTACGCAGGCACTGTTTTTTTTTTTCAATACAAAGGTTCACGTTGCTTTGCACAAGATTCTTAGATAGCCGAAGTAAAAGCAGTAATGGGAGGTCAATGTAGTAATCAGGTGAGCGCGTGGCGCGGCGGTGCGCGGGCCGCCGGCCGGCGCCGTCCGCGGGTCCGTGGTCAGACACAGACCGTTCAACCAACCAAACGATATAATGAGTCGGCGCGGCGGTACCTGTCGCGGCGAGCCGCACGCGCGGGCACCGTCACATCACCGCCGCGCGCCGCGCGCGTGCACGCACCGCCGCTACGGCCGGCGCGCGGAACTTTACGCGAGTCCAACGCGCGGGGCAAAGCTCGTCGCGCGGAGCACACCGCACACTGCACACTGCACACTCGCACCCGCGGGCCGCGCGCCGCCGACTGCCGGAGCGCGGGACCGGGCGGCACGGCGGGGGCGGGAGCCGCGCCGGGCTCGCGCGCGCCCCACTGTCTTCAGGGAAATTTTGACGAATGACATTTTAGTTGGAAACATTTCACTTTGAGAGCAGCGCCGCGCGAGGGCCGTGCACTTCGCTAATTGCACTTTTAATGAACGCTGCTGGGGGGTGTGGGGCGCGGGGCGCGGGCGAGCGCCTGTGCCTCACGAGCGACACCCGAATTTATCCGTTCGACAGTTTACCGCCGCGCGCACACGTCGCCTACAGGCTGAGCAGTCGCCCATCACTGACGGTTCCACTTCCGCTGTCTTCTTTAAACACTGGACCGGTGGCAGAGTACTGAAGCGGCACCCGCGCCGCCTCCAGGCCGCGGTCGCCGTCCACAAGGATCCGCCGAGCGACCGCCGGCGCCGGCCAGCGCGGCCGAGGGCCGCGGGGTGCACTGGCGCAACGCCATCGCGACGACAGTCCAGTGCCGCACACGCCGCTCGCTGCCACCGCTTGACCGAGTGGTTCAAAGACAGCCGGTGGCCGGTATGTACGAGTACGCCGGCGATATTAATGAGTACAAAGACATTCAAGACCCCGGTTCAGCGGGCTGCCGGTGATCTGGGGTGCACCGCCGCGCGCTTGCTCCTCCCCACAGATCACCTGAAGACTCGATCACTACCAGTCACTTGCACTCATCACTTTCGTTTCTCAGCACCCAAGCACCTCAGACTTTTTTTTTTGGCATGTCGGAACTTTTTTGCAGCCTCACCACCGTGTGTTTTATGGGAATGCCAGACTGAAGCCGTGCTTCAAGATACTGATGCTCCATGATACGTTTGGTGACGTACACCCCAAGACTGTCCGGTCTCATCCAGAACAGTCACGTTGTCGTGAATGTTGAAAATGGTGTCCAGCAGGCGGCGGACCACACGGCTCGAGTATTCGACATGTCCAACAATCGGCACATTTCTGTTCGTTTTGTTTATGCTTATACCGAATATTTGGTTCGATCGCTGAATACCGGGTGACGAATAAAAAGAATATAATATTTTTTTTTATTTAATTATACAAGTTTATACAATACGAACCGGGAATCGGGTAAGGGATATATTGCGGGGGTGAAAAAAAATAATCCGCTATTTGGTGGTGGCGGCCATCTTGGATTTGAAGATTTTTCATGGTGTGCTGTATTCTACTAGTCGAACCCTTTCATTTCATACCCATATTGAGGGGGGGGGGGGGGGGTAAAAATATCTAATCAGCCATTTTGTGGCGGTGGCCATCTTGGGTTTATGATAAATATTGTTTGTAACATTATATTATCATCAAAAGTGCATTGGTGGTGTAGTGGTTTTAGACACGGCTTACGATCGAAGGGTCGTGGGTTCGAATCCCAGTCCCGTACCACTGAGTTATTTCTAATACATGCACGGTCTACATTGTAGACACCAATGTACTCAACGGAGAAGGAAAACTTCGTGTGGAAACCTGCATGCCCGCATGGGTGTGTGAAGTCTACCAACCCGCACTAGGCCAGCGCGGTAGACTACGACCTGATCCCCTCCTGATCAGGGGAGGTCTGTGCCCCTGTAGTGGGGACGATATGGACTGGAGATGATGATGATGATGATTATCATCAAAATTAAACATTTGTACAAAATTTCAGATCAATCCGTGAACAGAAAGAGGTTAAAATTTGAGTTACTAGTTTCGACCCACACTAGACACAAACAAGGTAAGGTAATTAAAACCGTTTAATAAAAAAATTTAATTTGTTACAAAAATGTAACATAACGTAATCGTAACGTTGACTAAATCACACATAAAAGACCCAAATGGAAATTCAATAATCTGAATAAAAGAGCGTATTCATCACAGACGAACCTGTTTTAGTTTGTCCTGAGGTTTCACACAAAGTAAAAGTCACCTTTGTGTTTGCATATATTTTATTTATAAGATTTAAGACTTTTGTATAAGTATGTATATTTTACAGCGCGATATTCTGTAGCTAAATCAATTCATTTACTGTTAACTGTGGTTTCATTTCAACAGACAATCCAGTTTAATCGTGAAACCGATCATACACATCACCTCTATTCTCTTCTCTTGCTCTACCGACTGCTGCTTACAAATTTTTAGCATTTTTTCTTTTAACATATATTTTGTATAAGAAAAGATAGAAGCTTACTACCCGAAGGAGCTGCGCAAACATTACACTGGAGAAATCTTCGTTAATGGCCGAAGTATACGTATAGCTCCCGGTGTCGATTCACAACCTAGAAAAACATTCTCCATCCTCACTCCATTTAATAAAAAAAGTGTTCGTTACCTTGTGTACTAATGTCCAGATTATAAAAATTGTCCTGCAAAGCGTTTTACACATCCCCTTCAAGTGACCGCGCTGAGTACAACAGTCGCACTTGCCAAACCGACATCTACCCGCCCGACGCGCCGCGCCCGCGACGCGCTGTCCTGCGGCCGCCTCGCCGCCCACACCCGGAGCGCTCGCCTCCGACGCCACACACGCGCCGCTCACCTCTGCGTATTGTCTGCGGCCCTCGGTACCAGAGCTGGAGCTTCCACCGCTTTAGCGTAGTTGATATTTTTTTCGCTTAGGTCCTAGGCCTCATCACATTACTCGCAAACCAAACGAGACAAATTGATCCCGAAGGTTCTCTTCTAAGTTAGAACCGAAGTTACACGTCGCCGCTAAATGCTTCATTGATGTAAATAATCTGACAGCGGTTCACCGGGTGATTGTTTCCGTGGACGAGACACATATCTTTCAGCTGTTTCCGATTGCTGCGGCTCGAGACGATTCGTAACCAAATTAACCAACTCATCGAATGTTTTGATCTCCGGATACTCATGCGCACACAGGTCGCATCAGGCCGTAGGTGCTTCGTCGACCACCATGATCAACATTGCCGCTTCTAGCTCCTTTTTCACTTCGTTCAACATCATAAATTGTTTTACTCGCTAGTGTATGCCGGCCATTGTTTAATGTTGAGGTTAAGTGGTTCCATTTTTCGGAATCGGACTTACGGATCTACACTGTTATTTACGTTCTACTCAGTACTAATGCTGATCTATACGCTTTTATTGATTTTATCAGACTCGTCGCCAGTGTGACAACCCATGGAAATAACGCCCGGAGACTAAATAGTTTATTGTTTATTTCGAACTACCTACTCGTATATTACTGAATATCACATAATACAGATATTACAATCATATTCCTCGTCACTGGTGTTACTTAATGTTTAAATCATGTGATGTTATTTCAACTCCGAGTAGTCTTAAAAAATACTTTCACATTTATATCGGATTTAAAGACACTGTGCTCATAGTTACTGGCTTTTGTTGAATTAATAAAATGTTTATCAAATATTTTTGCTATTAAATTCAGATTGCTCAGTGTAATATTCTCTTTGATAACGTTATCAATAAATTCTAATTCCGCATGAGGTTCGAACTCGTCTTTTATCAGTTGCATTGCATACGTTTTGTGTATGTTTTTGGGACTAGAGATAGATTAATGATTATTATTTCTTATTAATTGATCAATATTAATACGAAGAAATTCTGAATAAGTCTTATAAATTGTTTTAGTCACTCTGCATTTATTTTTGTAATACTCATAACACAATGTGCAACTTTTTTGGAACTCTCAAAGTTTTAGTTATTCACTCATTTTTAATATTTTTACCAGATGATTTTAAGTTTTGGAAAACATTATTTATAAATTAATGTTAAAGTACTATTATTAAATGCTTCGTCAAGTTTGCTTTAATTATATATGTATGTGATGTGAATGAAAGACTATAGAGTTTTTCATTCATGTTCAATAAAGAATGTTTATAGAAACATTCTTTATTTTTTTTAATTATCATATCACAAGCTCTTCTATAAACAAAATAACCTCCTACAGGTACTTCTTTGTGCGGTGTTGATACATTGAGCATCCGGGTGATGTCGTACGCACACAAATGATCGCGGAAACGTTCTCGCGTTGGTAGTAGTTTACGGTCAGCAGATAAATAAATAAACAAGTAATTTTATTTTTTTATTTTTATAGGTAGGTACATAATATTATACATATTAAACGTGATTTTACATGTATGTACTAACTTCTAACGCTACTTACAAGCGACTGACGCGAGAGCGCGAGGCGCGCGGTGGCTAGCGCAAATCGGTTTATTCCGCGTTTGGTCACTGTTTGTACTGACACTATTACAAACACAAACACGCCTCCTGTCTGATGTGTCTGTGCGTCGACACACGACTACCTGTTATCATAATCACATCCATCTTTGTCGTATGCGCAGCTGTCTCCGGCGCGCCTCTTGATAAAAGTGAGATTGAAGTCACCAAGCGTGATTTTACCATGAGTAACGATGAAACGTTAATTTTCAACGTACATTGTTAAAATTAAACAAAAATCAAAGGATAAACAAAATTAACTAACCACAATATTCTATATAAACACATGTGCAACCTTATTAACAAAGACATAACGCTCAAATTTGTATTTAATGTTTTCATACGAGGGCAGCGCGACCGTACCTAACAAATACATACATTGTTTATTAACTCATGCGCAAGGTTTACAATAATAAGTTCTCGGATGGACGTCGGTTGTCGCGCTGCGGTGCGATTGGTCACAATGATCGGGTGGTGCGCGTACGCTCGTTAAGGGTCTCTTAAGTTTTACGTTAGAAAAACATGAGTGTGTTTGATTCCTGTTGTGTACTCAAAACAACGCGGTACGTTGACAACGGATTTGTTACACATAAATATAAGACTACCCACAACTACCCCGAGTTTGCGTAAGTGTTGATAGTTTTACAGCGCTAAGTAATTTAGTAACTTTGATATGTTAATGTTTAATTGTAGGTATTTCATGTTTGTATAATTGTACCCATGAATCGTGTGCTCTGCTTAAATTGGAAGCTCGCTGCTCCGTTCTGATTGTGACACACACACCTAAAGATAAACGCACCCTTCCCCCGCCCCGCCCCCCGCCCCTGACCGCTTACGGCTTCGCTGCAGCGTCACAGTCAGGAGGAGGCGAGCAGGGCACAGCCTTAGTGCAGTAAACGTGTTTACAGGGTTCAAGATTCTGGTTCTGCTGCTTAGGGTCGCGAGCCTGAATTCTGCTCGCCGGCAGGGCGCATATGAGCTCAGCGTCCGACGCGCCTCACGCGCACCCTTGGCTGCCGCGGCGTCCCAATTATGTGCAATTTATGCCTACCTCCATAGGCCATATAATGACGAGCAAATAAAAACACATGCCCGTTAACATTATTTTTTTCTGTTTTTTTAATTATTATTTTTTTTTGTGTTGAAAACAGGGGAATATAATTACTTACCAGTCACAAATGTTTGTGTTAATTAATACATTATTTAATAAATTAATACATTATTTAATTCTGTACTAACAAATTATCCGGATACATTTATTTGCCTTTTTTCGGCTTATTTGAAGATAGGGCGAAAAACGCCTGACATAAAATATTGAGTAGGTACCCAATAAGGTACACACTTTTACGTGCCGACGGACAAACGTGTCTAGGTACACACTTTCGTGTGTACTACCTTATTAGGTACACAATATTGTATGCCGCAAATAAATATTTTTAATGCGCACGCTTGTAGGCGGAAACGTCCGCACAAAATCATAAGCACCTCCGTTGATTAACAAAAATTAACGCACAAGGCACAGATGAACTACAGCCAACAAATATAACATTTATCTTAAAGCCATAAATATTTTCTGTTTAAACCTGAAAAAGCAATGCATTTATCTTCACACGTCAGGCAAGTCACCACTGTGTCCTGTCTCCGAGCACCCACAGTTGTGAAGTTGCCAGCGCTGACAACAGCGCAACAAGGACGGCAGCGAGCGGAGCGAGCGGCGCAGCCCCGGCGCAGGCGTGCGGCCCGCCGCCCAGGCACGCGGCGTACCCCATGAGGTGCGGCAGCTGGCTCTGCTCGTACAGCCCCGAGAACATGTGGTGGTGCGGGCCCCACGCGAACACCGCCACGTCGTCGCCGCCGTGCGTCTCCGACTCCAGCGGCGCGTCCGCGTGCGTCATCCAGTCCAGCGTACCTGCCGCGAAAAGGACACCGATCGTACGGAGAGCGCGCGCCCCTCGGCCGTGGGGGCCGCGGGCCGCGAGCGGCGGGCGCTCTGCTACTCACGGTAGTCGTCCTCCCGCGTGACGTTGGGGCGCACGCCGGCGGTGTGCGCGCGCGCGCCGGGCCCGTTGGTATACGAGAGCGTCATGTACGGCACGCCGTCCCAGTCCAGGTCCCGCGAGGGCCCGAGGATGTCCCAGCCGCGCAACGAGTACCCGTTGAAGGCCATCACGTGCGCGTGGTCGGCGGTCACCACGAGCAGCGAGTCATCCTCGGAGAGCAGCTCGGTGGCGCGCTGCACGGCGGCCGCCATCTCGATCGTCTCGTCGAGCGCCAGCTCCACCAGGTTGTCGTGGTGCGCGTGGTCGATCCGCCCGCCCTCCACGAACAGGAAGAACCCGTTCTCGTTGCGGCTCAGCATGCGGATAGCCACCTCAGTTAGCTCCGCGAGGGTCGGCTCGGTCGTCATGTTGGCCTGCATGTGGTACTGCAAGTGGTTGCCCTCAAACAAACCCAGCAAGTATTCAGGGAGATCATCAGAGATGTTCATTAACTCCTCTCTGTGCCAAACGTATTTGTAGCTGACATCCTGCTCCGCTTTCTGTTCCTGCCATTCCTTAATCAAATCGCGTCCATCGGTCCTCCTACCGCGGGTTCCTTCTTCATCCAGCTCCGTGGTCGGTAAGAAGTTGCGGCGCCCTCCACCCAATATCACCTGCACAAATGTTGTAAATGTTTAGCCTTTTACCTACCTTGGTAATGTTCAAAGACCGCGGCGGGGAGTGGGCTTTAGGATCCCCTGCGGATGCCCTATCATTCAGTGCACAATTTCGATAATTCCTCGGGGAAGAGAGTGTATCGTCTTTACTGCATTGACTTTTATTTTAGTGTTGTTTGCACACTGCCTCTAAATGAATATGTTATACCGCGCTCGGTGATGCAAATATAAGCAGGAACGTCAAGTCTTTTTCTTTTCGAAATCTTGCGTGTCGCGCTACGCTCGTATATTTTTTTATATTATATTTTTAAATTTGTTATTTCGTGGAAGTGAAACCCGATAATCAGTTTCCTTTTTTTCCCTTCTTTTCCTCTCCCCCCTCTACTCCTACTGTCCACTACCAGTCGACGTCCCCTAACTCTGGGAGCTGCCCCGGAGCGACGCCGACGGTCAGCAATATCGACACCCTCTAACTCCGAGTGCTGCCTCGGAGCGACGCCGACTCGTGACTACCCTTCTTCCACATCCTAGCGCCGGGAGCTGACCCGCGCGAAGCCAGGGAAGTGGTAGTTCACTCACTAGCAACAGCTCGACAGTATATCGAACCCGACCCTGAGATCATATTAAATCCTCATATTTTAAATTATTTTTTTATTTCCTTTTCCTGGTGATGCTCAGCATCACAAGAGGGATTTTAAGCTTTCTCCCCTTCGTTCCGTAATAGTTTATAGTGCTTACGGTACGCTGTGTACCTAGTAGAAGCTTTTGCGGATAATTATAATTGCTTAACTTCGGTCGTCCTCTTGAACGTGAGCCTCAAACCATAACTCGGAAGTCTCAAGTCGTACCAAATCCCGTCAATACACTACCTTTTACAATGATTTGTGGACTTTATAATCCAGTTTTTGCAAAGTATTTATTGGAACCGAGGGTCGTGTCGTGCGACTCGCCTTGAACTTGTCGCCAGGGTGCGCGTGCACGAGCTGGTGCGCGATGTCGGGGCAGCGCGCGGGGTCGCCGCCGTCCTCCGCCACCTCTGCGTCGTTCTCCCAGTAGCGGTTGGCCGTCTTGGCGAACGCGCCGGCGGGCGACGCGTGCGTGATGCGCGTCGTCGTCACGATACCTGCGGGCGCACGCGCCACACTCACTACCGGGTGCCTCCGTGGACACCGCACGTCGTTAAATACCGCCACCCACCCGCGTCGCGGCCGTCCTCCAGCGCCCACTCGGCGATGGAACGCACGTGGGTGGCCGTGTCGGCGGACGCTTCGCAGTCGTACCGCGGCACGGCGGCCGTCACGCCGATCGTGCCGTAGTTGGCCTTCACGCCGCACAGGTATGCGGTGGCCGTGCACGCGGAGTCCGGAACCTGGTAGTCCACGCAGTACGTCTATAATAAACAATCATTGAATTAGTATATTCTACAACGAGGCCAAAAAGGTGGTAACTCAGTGTTCGATAGAGTTTATTTAGATTTAGTAGACCCCTTAGTTAAGGACAATTTTAATTATAATTATATATTAACGTTGGATGCGACCTTAGTATGTTGAAACGTACCGCCTGTCATCACGAGATGCGAATTGAGTTGTTAAGGATTATGTAATAAATTTCATACTGAGATATGGCATCCTACGAGAAATATTAGGATAGTGTCCAATAAAGGTTCTGAATTTATTAACTCAACTATGAAAGAAATTTATAACACTACAAATTACTCAGTTAAATTCAACGGCATGCCATCATCAATCTTAGGTTTTGTAGAAAATATTCATAAACATTCAGGTACATACTTACGCATACAAACAGATCCAAATTCAACAATGGAGTTTACGTTTACCAAACTCGGGTTTTGCTTATAACACTACGGTACATACAGAAACAAGATATTCACCGAACGGATTCATATTTGGAAAATGTGTAATATTCCTACAAACTTAACAAGACGTGTTGAAGCACTGTATAACCATTTAAACCATCCTTTAGAACTAAAGCTTCACATTCAAAAATCACAGTACGAAGCAAAAAATAATGTGTACTGTTCGCACTCACACTACTTCTGCACTGGGATTGAATAATAACACACTCATATGCGTAGGAACAATACTAATTTTAATAATCAAAAGATTGAGTCTGGTTAAAATTCGTAGACAAAAACCATAGCGAGTTTTAAAATCATACAGCGCCATGTAGTTTAACTTTAACGCAACTACTACTCGTATAATAAACTGTGACACGTGGCGGTACCGGTTGTACATCGATATGTACAAAAGTATATTGCTAGGAAAATTCCATTATGACGGTAACATTAATAATGGTGATTATAAATTAGGAGATTTAATATTAATTAAAATGAAAACTATTCCAAATTACATCCGTTATATTTAGGAACAAGTGTATTAGTTCCCATTAATAATAAAGAAATTACGGCTCATAAAAACAGAATCAAATTAAAATAATGCAAAATAATTTAATTATAAGGTATATTTTACCAATGCGTACTATATTTTTTTTAAATCACTTTCTATCATTTGTATTATTACAAGCTTACTTATTTCAGTAATTTTTATTCGGTAAAAATATAAGATTAAGAAAAACAAAAAAAAATTTTTTTACTAATTACGGTGGGCGTGTGGTATATGTTTGCTTAAAAGTATTATATTGTGATGCGCGGTTCATTGCCTTGTTGTTATCGTGCGTGGGCGGTAACCGGTGGAGATATCTCAAACTAACGTATTTCCTGTAATGAACCGTATAGCTACAACATAAGGACGAAAGTCCACTGACGGTGGGAATTGTTTACTAAAGCCCGTCGTGTTTACGCTATATTTTCCCACGGTTTCCGGCGAGTCCCCACTTGTTCTCGAAACCTGGGCCCAGGCTATATATCAGTGGCGTGCACTTCATAGAGGCATAAAAGCACTGCCTACTCTAGCATTTCGTAAGCTCTTACTACAAATAAACCTTCAAATCACGCGATTATTTAAATTTCATAACATTCTAATTCGCGCGCCTTTATCGGTTATCATAACGTTACAGCGCGCACCCGCTCTATCCACCGGCTGCCGCGCGTCTAGCGCAATCCTGGTGTCAAAAGCTTATGTTAATGATGCCTTTGAACGATGGCATCATCACACATGCGTAAGAATTCTGGCGAATTACGTGAGGAAAGCGGGCGCGGGCGAATGCATTCCCCCACACTCGGGTTTGTACGAAGAATAGGCAGTGCCTGGAGTACAACTAGGAGAAATTAAATTGTCACATTTTTTTCACTTTTGTCTTAAGTAATTAGGGCGTACTATTTTGGTTGCATAATAGGACTGCTGATGATAGGTAAGCGTTAAAAGGTGAGTTTTGCTCGCGTTTTCATTTGTGCTTTGGATTATATTTTGTTTTGAAGTTTTCTGTACTAATTTTGATAGTTAAATATGGAAAACTATACGTGTAAAGATTGTAAGGGAAATGTTTGTTTGATTAAATTACAAAAAAGCGCTTCCACAGCAAACTTTTGCAGATAAAATAAATGTGATAAAGAAGCGTGCCACAATTGGAATTAACACAGAAAAAAGGTACTGTAACGAGACATTTCAATACAAAACATTAAGAAAATTATTCGTGGTTAACGGGCTGCGCGCGTACCAGTCGGCTGTGTTGTTTTCCTTGCTTGTTATTTAATAACGATACCAACGTTAGGAGTGCTAATGGTTGGTTATACGGACTTAAACAATTTCAGTACTGCCGCGAAAAAAACACGATCTCTCCGAAAAACATATTGTATCTTGTTTAAAATCGCATTCTTTTGGAAAAACTCGCATTGAGACTAAACAGGCAGATTAAACTAGACATTGAAAGACACAACGCAAAAGTGGAAAGAAACCGTAATATTTTTCAACGTTTAATAAATGTTGTCTGTTTTTTGGGCAAACAAGAGTTACCTTTTCGAGGACACGACGAATAGACTTCTTATATAGATACAAATATTTTTGCAAATTGAAGTTGCTTCAGAACCCTAACTTAATGCGATTCCGACACGCTCTTGGCCATTTTTTTCTGCCTATGGTGACCAAAATCTCTGTGCACGCCACTGCTGTATATACGCTCGTATTCGCAGCCAGTGAGTCACCCAATGCGCGCCTCGCATAGAGACCGCGACCGAGCCGCCCAGCTATGTGCTTTGTGGCGCCGCGGGTCACACCGGGAACTATCGTGGGTGCCGCGAGGCGCCGCGGGAAAACCGTAGAGTGGCCCAAAACCACCGCCGGCGCACCCAGGTGCCCAAGTCCCCCCCAGTCTGCCCCAGTGGCTGCTGCTGGAGCGGCACTGAAGCCTGCCCCACCCCCGCTCACAAACGCCTGGGCCAAGCCACTTCCAAGCTTGAATCAGGCGACTAAACCCACCAGGGGTAAAGGCAGCGCCTTCCGCGCCGCCTAAACCCAAACCGACCCCGGTCGTCCCCCCGTCCCCCTGTCTCCCCCCGACGGACGACATGTCTATTATCGGCGCCTTTATAGACGCCATCCCTGTGGATGGCGCCTATAATGTGGATTCGACAGAATTCAAATTCTATCCGCTCCGCGAAAATCCCAACAGCCTTTCCTATGTGTGCTGTCGAGGATGCGGAACTCCTCGGTTCCGTCCAATCCTTTCTACACAGGATAAACCCATAACGGGTGGAACTACGAGCCGGTGAGAGAATTCCGCCGACCACGACACGTACTGTTAGATTCCGACGACGAATCACTCGAGCGCTTCACGCTCCCAGTGACGCTGCGAATGGCCCGAGCCAACACCCCGTACGCCGACCCCGCCGACAGGGCCGAAGGCAGTCTTTGTTCATTGCTATAGGTACAACCCTGTACTTAGCTGCAAAATATACTGAGTTTCATGCCGGCTCTTCTCAGTATAACTTGCATTCCGAGCCGGTGGTAGTTTGCCGCGACCGCGACGCGACCGCTAAAGAACTATTTCCGGGATAATATTACGATAATAGGCACAAAATTAGTGCCACATAATGCGGTGCGCTTAACTTCATCTTAAACTCAGGTATGAAGTTAACCGCACCGTACCTACACTTATACTGAACCCTGCCGGCGGGGACGGTGTCTAAGCTATCATCGCTTCTGCCCTAACCGGCGAAGCGCTTCCCCAATAGTCGCTCCCGCGACTGTCTGCGACGGTCCAAGCCGAGGCCCGGGTTTCCCTCGCGCTAGTCGCCCCTTCTTGCCTTTTGGCAATGGCTGGAGTGCTCTTAGCGCTCGCCATCTCGCCCGGTGGAGCTATAAAAGCCGTCAAGGCTAACAGCGATCTCATGCAGAAAAAAAAGCTAGTGACGACTAGCGATCGAGCGATTCGGAGCGAACAAAGGCGAAAAAAAACTTAGACGAATACCTAAGTGTACTACGGTTACTGAAACTGCGATTGGAATACGTTATTTACGGAAGATTTCGACGAATATTTGCTTGGACGACGGTTACTGTTGTATTCTGCGATTCGAATACGTTTTTCTTTGTAGATAAATCAACTTTTTAATATATAATACACTTTTTAATAAACTTTTTAATATATAATATAATACACAAGCGGCATTTAGTTTACGCCCAACCCGTAACAATATATTTGAGTCAGCGTTAATAATCTATATGTCAATCAGATCGCGGGTGTTATGTTTGTTAAACAGCCGATCTTACACCACGCTAAGTGGGAAC
Organism: Thaumetopoea pityocampa; assembly: GCA_017165845.1. Classification (NCBI taxonomy): domain Eukaryota; kingdom Metazoa; phylum Arthropoda; class Insecta; order Lepidoptera; family Notodontidae; genus Thaumetopoea; species Thaumetopoea pityocampa. The sequence continues at coordinate 12,126 of WUAW01019322.1, read as the reverse complement.
CACCGCTTTCAAAGGTTTAGAAGTGTTTCAAAATCAATAGTTTTTATGTACTTTGTAGTATTTTAATTTTTGAGTATTTTCCGAGTTACTTATTATTTTTAATTTTGCACACCTACCTTCAAGTAAGAATTTTCCCAGCGGTCACTTTATATATTTCATCTTTCTCAAAATTAATTACGAATTATTTATAAAGATATGTACATTTATCAACACACGCAACACAACAACACACACATCAACACACATACACATACATACACATATCAACCGTAAATATACAATGCACTCCTTTTCCAGGCGGTCGTGTGACCACACCTACGAAACAGATCTCAATAAACTTTGTAAATATTGTTATGTGTGTTGACTGCTACATACTTGTTAACTTGTCAATCTTAAATAAGTTAACAAGTTTAAATTTGTATGAATAAATTTTTGTACGATCCTATACGTAAAGTACAAAAATAAAAGTATTGGACAGTTCGACGTCGGCGCTGTTGGGGCGTGTGGTGTAGCTGAACGAAGATCGCAAGTATCGGAGTGCGGCGCACCTTAACCAGGCCGCTGGTGGGGAAGCTCTCGAAAGAGAGCTGCGCCTCCTCGCCGGCACGGCCCTGGCGCTGGCCGAGCAGCGTGCGCGCGGCGGCCAGCGTCGGCACCGACATGCCATCGCCCAGGAACATCACCACGTTGCGCGCCTTCGCAGCGCGGCGCTGCGCCAGACGCGCCTCGATGCCGGCGCGCGCCTCCTCCGCCCAGAAGGCGGCCTTCGCCTCCCCGCGCGCCGCCCCGCGCCCGGCGAGCGCGTCGCGGTCGGCGCGCCGCGCTGGGTGGTACCGGTCGACCGCCACCGCGCCAACCGCGAGCAGCGCAAAGCACGCCACGAACGGCAGGTGTACCTTCATCGCGGACGATATGACTGAGCCTGCGCGGCGGTGTCCACCCTTTTATTATTTCCGCAAGTATCTAATCGGAGACTTAATTCATAATCAAAATAATGCGTCCATGAGAATGTAAATAAGCGATAACCGAGTCGCGTGCGCGCGCGTCGCTCGCGGCCGACGGCGTGCTGATAACGAACCGACCGGCACCGGCACCGAAGCACCGGCAGCAACCAGCCTGCGAGCGCCGGTCGCAGACCGCCCTCTCGACGACGTCTAACCGTGCTGCGGGCGAGCTGCGGTTCGTGTCGTGTTACGTGATACGCGGTCAATAAGGCCCGTATTAGCGCACTCACGCACTTCTGCTCCGTGGGTCGTCACTCTCGAGTGGGTCAGATTCCCGAGCGACCCGCTAAGCGCCGACCCAAGTAACGTATCCTCACCCTGCTGTCACCCTATCCCCCGTGTTATCTACCGACTGCACTGCTATGATAATGGAATCGTAATCGTTTCTGATTTATTATAAAAGGTAATGAAGTATAATTTCGATGTCCTTCACTACAGCAAAGTCGCCGTTTTCCGATAGGTTTGTTTCAATAGCTTACAGATGTGAAAATGTCGCATGATTGGATAATTTTGATACTCTTGAGTGGACTGAATGTAAAGTTCCCCTTTGTATTTTTGATACTTGAGTACCACTCGATTTAGCCCCACTAATGTCCTCATACATAGCTTGCACCTCATCATCTGTGTGCGTCGTAGTTGGGGCGTATACCTGTATGACCTTCAACGAATACCGCTTGGATGCTGTGAGTATAAGGCACGCTACCCTACTCGACACACTTCCGATGGACACAATGTTGTTCATGAGAGGCTTGTGGACGATAAACCCAACACCACCTTGGGACTTCTGTTCTCCCTGTCCTCTCCTCTCCCTCTCTTCGGATCTCCGATAGACCAATAACGTCCCAGCGCAAATTATTCACCTCTTCTTCCAGTTCAACTAGCTTCTCGTCCAACCTCAACGTGCGCACGTTGTGTGTTACTAGGGCCAGTTGTTGTTGTCGTCTTTGAGGGTGGTAGATGGATCTCTTCCGGGGATTCTTAGCACCCCCTGCCCTGCCGTTACCATGGCCGCTACCGTAACCAGGAATAGCGGAGCCGCCGGGGACTAGGAGCCTGGAAAGTATTGGTGATCGAAAGAGAGGAAATGTTACAAGATGTGACATTGTTGTAGATGGTGTTAGAGTAGATCAAGTAAATGAGTTTGTGTACCTGGGAATTGTGATTTCAAGAAATGGAAGGTGTGATAGTGATATTGAAAGGAGAGTGACTGCGGGTAATAAAATGAATGTTGCCCTGCATTCTATGATTAGTAGTCAGCCAGTCTCACAAAAGGCTCGTCTTGCTATTCACAATGGTGTATTGGTGCCTACATTTATGAATGGTAGTGAATCGTGGGTATGGCAAAAGAAGAACGAAAATCGCGTGAATGCGGTAGAAATGCGTTCCCTGCGGAGTATTTGTGGAGTCACTGAGTGATCGATTAAGGGATAGCGTGATAAGGAATCTGTGTAAATTGAAGTATGATGTGGTGACAAGAATCGAGGAAGGAATGCTCCAATGGTTTGG
>WUAW01019321.1:1969-12873 GCA_017165845.1 Thaumetopoea pityocampa | reverse complement strand
TTACCCAAAAAACCGTCACGGAAATGAAAAAATCTCCTGATAAGTATTACGGTGAGTCTTCGCCGTCACTTACGATGACTCACAGTGGTTTACTGAGTTTCTTTGTGGTAGAACAAGAGCGGAAGTCGCTCCTCGCTCAGGACGTCCAATTGAGGTAACCACTCCAGAAATGGTCGCGAAAATCCACGACATTGTATTGGAAGATCGACGAGTGAAGTTGAGAAATACAACCAACACTATAAACATCTTATATGAACAAGTTTTCAACATATTGCATGAACATTTGCATATGAAAAAGCTTTTGGCAAGATGGGTGTCGTGTTTGTTGACGATTGCCCAAAAACATTAAAGAGTTGTCACTCTTTCTTTCCCAGACTAATTTGCGGTTGTTTGAACGAAACCCAGATGAGTTTTTGCGCCATTTCATCACTATAGATAAAACATGGTTTCATTTTTATACACCAGAGACAAAACAACAATCTAAGCAGTGGGTGGAAGCCAGTGGCAGTGATACGAAGACCAAGGTGGTTTCATCGGCAAGCAAAATTATGAGTATGGTTTTCTGGGACGCACGTGGTACAATCTTAATTGATTTTCTCCAAAAAGGGAAGACAATAAATGGAGAGTATTACGCTACACCCTTGGACCAGTTGAACCAAGAAATTAAAGCAAAACGGCTTCATCTTGCTAAGAAAAAATCCTGTTTTACCACGATAATGCTCCTGTCCTGCCCATGCTTCCGCTGTTGCAACGGCCAAGCTGGTGGAGTTACGCTACGAAATGCTCCACAGTCCGCCGTATTCCCCTGGCCTGGACCCAGCGATTTCTTCCTTTTTCCAAACATGAAAAAATGGCTTGGGAGACAATTTGGAGGTTATCTCCATAACTAAAGCATATTATGAGAGCAAAGGAAAATATTACTACAAAGGGGGGATCAAAAAACATCGTCTAACCAAGTGTATGTCTAAAAGAAGGTATGTTGAAAAATAAATGACATCCATTCAAAAGAGTAACTCGTTTATTTGTACCGCATTTATCAATCCACCCTCGTATCTATGGTCATTTGTCTATGCTCCACAGAAAATAATAATTATTATAATAAAGAAGCGGAACAATCTCAAACACCGTATGTTGAGATGGTTCCGCTGGATGAACGGAGCTAGCGACAGCATCTAATGTTAGTGTCAAATCAATATGAGATATCAATATGATAAAATGAGTCATCATTTTAATGAAACTGAGAAAATAAAAAAAGTTGTCACGAACTGAGTGACGCTAAAAACACGACTAAGCCTATTTCACATTTTTTAATTGAAGTAGGAATACAGGAATATTAAGGTACATTGTTACTTGTGATGAAAACTGTATCATTTATTTATTATCATCTAAAGAAAATTGCCTTTGATGTGATCTTTCTCTCTTTTTTCTTGGATTATTTCCTTTCTCTGACCAATAGTGGAGGTTATGGTAATTTGTTATACCATCGCGGTCACACTTGGATTCGTCAGTCCAAAGTATCTTGGTTAAGAAATTCAAGTCCTCCTACCTGGTCTTACTTTTACCTTAACAAGTTCAGTTATGGAGAATTGTACCTTTTTAGATAGCTAATGAAATAAGCAAGTAATTTAAATAATGTGTACGCCGATTATCATACATTTTTTTTCCATAAAATCACCATAAGCGTAAATATATTAGAAATTTGAAGGATTTTGATCGGTATTTTGGTGCCTTAATACAATTATGTGAAGAACTTGTGACAAAATTTGTATTTTAAATTAATTTCTTATTAATTTACAACTAGGAAAAGCAAACGTGTGCACTTTATTTGTATTTGTGAACAAAACTTTAATTTTAATATTGAAATCGGGGATTTTTCTTAAAAATACCAAAATTCCACACAACTTAAAAACCGATGGTTTCCGAACACTTATGGAATAAGAAAATCTGTTGGGAATGAGCTCAGCTATAACTCCGTTCAAGGAATATATCGAATTTCCGGTCATCCTGTATATATAGATAGATCTAATGATCTACGTAATTTCCTGAGTATTCTGGGGTCGAAAGATGTACTTTTTGAGCACCTCTGTCGTATCTGGAGCCCAATCCCACACCACAGCACTAATTCATAAACTAAAATTTTTGCCTAAAATGCATATTCTGTTACATTATACAAAAAAATACTGTTCATTTTATTACATATCCTGATAGATCATAAAATAACGCGTAATTTGAAATAAGCAATAGATTTTTAGTTATATTTGGAAGTCTAAAATATCCCTAGACAGTTTTGAAATGTTTATATAACCCTGTCTTACCACATTGACGACACATATTCCAGGCTATAGTTTGCGATATTGGTACTCACGTAAAAGCATTTTTATAGTTTGCAGGTATGAGATGGTTCTATCTCTTGTCTCACATTTCTAAATGACACGTCTAACACTGGCATCGGAAACTGGCTCGTATTTCCTGTTGGTAAATATCAAGATAGAGGAGACACTATTGAGACGGCAAGAATATACAGAACGAGAAAAATAAGGCTGATGACAAAATGGCAGTCTTATTCCTAAGTGATCTCGTCCAGGAAACCACTGAATGAAGAGAAATTAAATTGTCAGTTGACGGTAGCGGTGAGCGTTAAACGATCGAATAGTGTTTCCTTATCATGAACACAGATTAATTTACTGTTCACTGATGAACTAATTTACAATTAGCGACATGCATTGAGGTGATCGCTTCAACGAGAACGAACGCAGCCGAATATTCCCAAGTTGTTCACGTTCATGACGTAAATTACCGTTATTTCCACCTGTTAGCAGGTGTCTTTGAGATTGAATTAGTTGTTTGGTGGATCAGAAGATAGCGCTGGTACCCATTATCTTAGTAAATCCCTAAGCTAGTTCAGCCACCGCAGCCCTGCGCCCGCCATCTGATTGGCAGTTACGAACTCTCCTGTCATTTAATTGACAATACTTAACAGAACGTCATCTGTAGCATTTGATAGAAAACTATATTAAGCGTCACGATTTCATGTACGCCATGTTGTAAATGCTATCACTTAGATGTCGTTTTTAGAAATTGTGTGCCATTTATATTATTTAGCAAACTATAATTCCTACTGGGCAAGTTTACTTACTCTTGAACACTGCTGCCATTTTGGCTTATGGATATTAAAACCTACTACAATAATGAAAAACATAAATATATTAGTTCAAAATAGTCTATGTATGAAGACAATTTATCGCTTAAACCATTTCCAAGCACATCCTGAAACAGCCACCAATTTGGTTCTACTACTTATAAAAGGGTCAAATACTCATTTAGAAAAATAATATTTTCAACTTGAGCCACCAATTCCAGTTTGTCTGTTATGGCTAGTAGTAAGAGTAGCGTTTTTAATAGAGCTGGAATGATTAAAAAAAATTATACACAAAGTTAGAAGGGGAGGGGTGGTTTTGAGGAGGGGACAGGGAGGATGGCTACAGCCTGATATTATTTGACCGAATGAACTTGAAGAATTTAAATAGGGGCGTATGGGCCAGGGACAATGAAAGGAATTTTGACTGGATGGGGAATATCAAAAGGAAGAAGGCCATATAGGGAAACAACTAATCTAGGACAGGAGAATAATAGGTGTTCAAGGGAACCCTCATCTAGGCCGCACTCACACAGAGGGTGGTTTCTCACTCGGGTTTTCGCAAGGAAAACCGGTGAACATACACAACCCAGTCGTAAGCGAATAATAACAGAAGTTATTATTATACTAATGTTCTTATGATGGTAGAACCAAGGATTCGAAGGGACTTCAGGCTGGAGAGAGGCATAATATTTACCCTTAGACTGACCATGAATCTTCCACTCAATGTTCCACGCTTTCATTAGAGTTGGTTTAGCTAACATCCAGAGAATATCAGGCATTGTAAGAATTGCAACCAGTGTGAGTCGCAGATTTAGCGAATGAGTGCACATTCTCATTACCTGATACCTTTATCTGTTACCTGATACCTGAGTGGCGAGGAGGAATCCAGGCTAGAACTACTTGAAGGCCAGCATTATTACACCTATGTAGAACTTGTTTAATATTAAGTGTCTCTCGAGAACAACTATCTTGAGAGCTAAAGGCGACCTTTACAATATCTTGTAGGCAGCTTAGAGTCAGTAAAAATAATTGCTTTGCCTAGTTTGTGAGATTCCATGAACGTAAGCCACCATTTACATACATATAAGTAATTATAAATAGAAGTTTGTAAAAACAATAATTTACGTCAATCAACTTTTATTAGGAAAATATATATTACAAAGGCATAAAATTAAAGTAGATTAACTTTAAAATTAATACCGCGGAGATAAAACATATAATAAAATCACCTTGTACATACAGTTTAACAACATTTACATATCCTATAACCTGTTTTCGAAACAGTAATCAAAATCTAATAACTTGTACTTTAAAATTGTAATAAAAATTAATATTTAATAAATATTTGAGTGTAAATGACTTTTTTTGTAACCATTTCCTACCGCCTATATATCATATAAAATTCAACCGATCAGCATAGGCTCCAGTTTCCCCGACGAGTGCAGAGCTTTAACGTCACTCCCCCCTCCTACACAGGTTCCATTTATGAAAACCTGTGGCACCTAGAACACAAGACAGGAGATTAATGCGTTACAAACAATACAGATAAAGTTGCTGGTGTTGTTATTATGGAAGATAATAGAGATGATAGCAAAATGGGCAAAAGCTCGCTTCTTTAATCTCTTCGGCACGACACGCCAGTGGTTTTGCAGATGTTATCTTTCTGAGCGACGCGCCACTATAGTGGCTCACTCTAGTACCTCACTCTCTCACCATTTGAATTAAACGATCTTTACTTTTTTATTTCACAATTTCTGTCTTCACATCATTTTATAAGTGCTAATAATATAAACGAAATACAGTCTTTGTTTTGATATGCCTGTGTCACATGTGAATCGGACAACGCGCAACATTCAGCCTTGCTTTGCATGGAACCTCTGGATTTTCAAACATCTGTTACTGGTTTTTGGTGAAGAAAACATAGTGAAAAAACCAAATTGGTACCCAAAGTACAGCAGCAGATTACTATCACCATTGGACTACTAGATGCATAGTGGGCTACCCCTACCTTGTAGACAACCCTACCACCCATATGAAGTGATTTGCTTCTACGTTCACAATATGTGCAACCAAACACTGGAATAGTCTTCCTGCATCAGTACTTCTATCCAATTATAATGTGGATGTCTTTAAAATAAGAATGAACAGATGTTTATTAACCAATTCACTATCAACCATCACACATATGTGACACTGCAGTTTCTTACCACAGCCCGACGTCACATATATGTGACAGACGTTTTTGGACAACTTACTAAGGCATGTTTAAACATGTTGTGTATTGGGCAATACTGTAGTTCTAAAATGGTAAAATGTTTATATTTGTGTTACTTTGAGAGAATGTTTATTTTGTATTTTTAGATTGTTCTAGACACACATACGTTAAGCTAGTACATTTTAACACCCTAGGTTACATCGCCACTTACCATCAGGTAAAATTGTAGTCAAGTACTGGCTTAAATATGGTAAAAAAATGTTAACAACTCATTATCAACCAAAAAGTTGATTAGTAAATTTTCCCATCCAAGTGTAGATATGCTAATCCATATGAATCATGGTTTTCTAGAATGAATGAGTCTATGTTACACTAGTTATATTGGTATCCCCAAGTAAAACATCACATCAATCCATTGCTGCTCCCTTTATGAATGCAAGGATAAAGAAACAAACACATTTTTTCATCTATAATAGTGGGGATTTAAAATAATACTTACTGTTCTAAAACCAGTTATTTCAGCTAGGCTATCCTGGATAATGTTTCCATCATCACGCTCATCGAGTTCATACACCTTGATCGGCTGCTTCACCTTACTGAACACCTGGAATCAATCAAACAATAATAAGTATTAGTATGTAATGATGAAATAACATACACTCACGGCTGTATCTCATAATGGTAGGCAGAGACCACAGGTGCCACATATTACAATCCTGACACACCTTACTCGCCTCATCCACATCCATAGATCTATTTATATACTTCCGTCGATTAAGGGTCCTACTAACTTGATCTTTTAGAAACAAGTTGTTGATTTAATCAAGGTGAGTTTTCCCTGGGTGCCCTCTGACATTTCCACTCACATTTGCCCAGTATATTTATTTCATCAAACGAATCTCACTCATCCTTTCTAAATAACCAAACCATTAGAGCATTCCTTTCTCGATCCTTGTTACAAAATTATTACCTGCAGTCAATATTCGTCAATCTCCTTTCAATATCAATAACACACCTTCCATTTCTTGAAATCATAGTTTACAGGTACACAACCTCATTTATTGGATCTACTCTAGCACCATCTACAACAATGTTACATCTTGTAACATTTTTCTTTTTTTCTATCACCAATACTTTCATCTAACTCACATTAATTTTCATTCCATTCTTCTTATGCCTCATTCACTACATTTAACATGCCTTGTAACTCCCATGTCGACAGATTTTTTTCGATATGAGAGATGATGTTGCCCCTGAGGCCTTTACAGCGTCACCAGACAAGATGGCGAGCGCGAAGTGCGCTCCAACCTAGGCTAGGTTGGAGCACACTTCGCGGCTGAAAAGTAGGGCGGCTAGCACAAGGGCACCTCGAGTCTCAAGCCTCGGCTTCGACGGCCGCCGTAGGGTGGTTCATCGGGGTTGCGGGCCTCGGTAAGTAGGCCGAATGCAGGGTGATGCGGGGGTTTCTCCGGCACCGTCGGGGAGGGGTCCATACCACGTTGAATACACCGGTTCTCGTCCGATCCCGTGTCGACGGTGCAAGTAATACTTGATCATCAGCATATAACAGACATTTGCCACGTAAAACCTCCATACTTAGTCCACACTTCATATCTTTCAAATTCGACAGACAGTTGTCCATATAAAGGTTGAAAAACCACGGAGACGCAACACATCCCTATCTCACACCTTTTGAGATGTTAAACCAGTCTGTGTACGCCCCATTTACTCTGATGCAGACCTTTGAATACTCGTAAAAAGATTTCAATGCCTGCACCAAATATGAAATTAACAAAAGATAGCATGGATTAACAATGTTCCGATATGCAGATATTCAATTACAACTAAGATATAATCGTACTTTCTTATCTACGATAGTCGGAACGAAGTCCTGTGAAATAATCAAATTTATAGTTTCGGTACTTATCAGAACAGCCAATTTTTTAACGAAAAGTTAGTCAATATATTAGTCATAGCGACAAATAAACTATAAAATTAACCATGTTATGTGAATAATTATATCTAAACTTACATCTTTAGCCATCTTACAATAAGGGCAGTAGGATTTTGAGAATACAACAACTTTTTCCTTAGAAATAGCATCTTTAATAAATTGCTGAACTTCCGCTGAACTCGCCATTTTGGACGCGCGAAGAATTTTGGATGAATGTGTCAAACCCATGTAATTGCAAAAAGATTTTTTTTAAAGAAAATAATAAAAACGTCAATCAGCCAGTGACACTACTACACAGATTAGAACAGCATGTATTCTACTCATAGACCACTTTTTTAATTAAGTCTATACGTACTAAGATTACTATATAGCATCGTAGATAGATAAACCTAAACGACAGCGATGGTTATTTGAACAATTTTGTATGAATTACTCGATTGAAAGTAACTTTACGAGTAAATTTTTGAATACACTTTTATCTATTCCAATAATATTATAGTCGTTTTGTAATATCAACAATTTATTCGAGAGCACTACGTAACGAAAGGACCACATAAAAGAGGGAACTTCAATAACGGTATTAACTGAATGCGTTCGGACATATCATTTCAGTCGAGTATAAATTTGTTTAGTTTATATTACTTCAAGCTCGTGTATAATTGTATAAAAAATAGTTAGTAAAAAAGACAATCGTTCAGAGATTTTCGGTTCTAACGTTATTTATAAACGTATTAAGCCCAAATGACTGTGTTTCTGTGGATGATTTAAGTAACGGACTAGTGGATACGGTACGTTCAGAGGGGTCAAAGTTTTTTAAGATCAACCGTACTTACGGAACAACAGGGCTTTCACACCAAAAATTTAATCTTATGAAAGAGAGGAACGAGATGAGACTCTAATCTTCAGTGGACGCATCATAATAACAACAGCTTAATAAACAGATCTCAAAATCCATTAACACGATACTAGACGTTTTAATAATGATCATATTAAGGACGCTATTGAGCGAAATGAAGGCTCTAAAGTATTCGCGAGGTATCTGACTATTAGAAATAATCAGTTGATGAAACTGAAGAGCGATAGAGGCAAGAATGTTCTTACCGATATAAGTCTGTTCTTAAACCTGAGATTTTAGTGAGGTTGTGAGGTTGACAGCTTTTATATGCAGTTGTATACTAGCTGTATAAGCTGTATACTAGAGTTAATTTGACCCGACACTCTACCGAAGATATCCCGGATATCAGTTTATATGGGATTTGTACACCATGTGATGACGGAATCACTGCCGAACTGCTAAAAGCGAGAGTAACACCTGTAGTCAGTGTCCAGCAATGCAATGCATGCTGATCAATTCCGTCATACACGAAGGTATAACGCCATTGGCACGAAGCAGAAGTTTGGTTGTAAGAAAAAACAAAGGAAAAGGAACGAAAATCACGAAAGGCAATAACACACTCTTGAATAGTATAGACTTATCTCACTCCTTAGCCGCAGATATAAGTTGTTTTCGAGAGTCATCACGAACCATGTCGAACGCAGGGTTAAGGACTTCCAGCCTCCCGAACAAGCTGGTTTCCGAAAAGACTTCAGCACCATAGACCACATATATATGTTGCGGCAGATATATACACAACATATATATGTTGCGGCAGATTATACAGACGACAGAGGAGTATAATCTACCTTGGTGGCTAGCGTTTGTGTTTATTGAGATGACCTTCGATTCAGTGGAAACCTTCAGTCTCTTCAGCGCTGCTGTATTGATTATAAAAAATTTTGAAAACTTCCGCTGCTCTGACCTGGATGCCAGACGCGAAGAAAGAAAAGCCCGACCACCTGTGGCAGTAAATTACAATTTTAAAAAAGGTGTGCTCACATGCCCATTGTGCTCAAGGGTCTTCGCAAAGAAGATAGGCTACGTAAGCCACATGCGGGCACACGCACGCCGTCAGCCGGAGACTTGAAGCAGTCGCCGTGGCCGAAATCGGCTGGGAGGAGTAGTAGTATTGATTATCGGTACATCGAAGTATTGAAGAGTTTGTACGAAAACGCTACCATGTCAGTTCGTATAAAAGACCAAAGTTCAAAAGTAATACGGTTGCAGCGCAGCGTAAAACAAGGAGACGTAAAGACATAATTTCTCCGAAATTGTTTATTGCCGCGCTGGACAATGTCTTTAAACTTTTGGTTTGGAACAAACTAGGCATTAATATTAATGGCGAGTACATTACTTATCTTTAATTTGCTGATGACTCATCGTAGAATCACTCATAGACTTAAGCATAATGCTCCAAGACATCAATAGAGCTTCTCAACAGGGGGGCTTAAAATTGAATATGGGTAAGACCAAAGTTATAATTAATGATTTTGTTCCGCTCCATCGTATAGTCCTAGAGGGCACTATTCTGGAAGTTGTGACGGAATATATATATACCTGGGATACATCATCCAGGTAGGTAAATCCAACTTCGAGAAAGAGGTCAATCGACAAATTCAAATCGGCTGAGCAGCGTTCGGGAAACTGCGTGACGTCTTTTCATTAATTATTCATTGAATGTGAATATTAAAAAAAAATATCAATTTTATTCTATCGTCTTTAATCATTATCGTTAGCATGTGGAAGTACACGGTTGAAAATGATTCTCCACCATAAAAAGAAAAAAAAATCTGTAAGTTCCTTGCTTGACAGGTGTCTTGGAAATCGCAGTAGTTAGTCGAATAACAAGACAACGCTGGTAACATCATCATCATCATACATTTTAGTCTCGATTTCAAGGTAATAATTTATAACTATGGCGGTAAAATTTGAAATTGAGAATAAAAGTGTAATAAATCAGTATATAAAAAAACAAAATTTTAAACTTATAGATATTACACACTCGCGCACTTAAATACATATATAATATAAATACACTGATATATAATACATTTATACACATATACACCCTACATAGTAATACAGAATCATAAAAGTACTTATAACTTTACTATTACCTATTTTCTTTGTGTACACAAAATCGTGGATGACACTAACTTTTGAAACTCAGATAATGTGGGAGTTAGAAACACAATGAAATTGTAACTTATGTTCAAGTTAATAAAGATTATTATTATTATATCATACGGATACATAAAATACAAATAAAATTATTAATTTTGTATCCATTCGTACGTCTCACAGATGTCTCTTCTATTTTTTAAATTAGCAATCGACTGCCATTTCGCACAATTTCTTCCAGTAGTAAGTACCGTAAGCTGGGGTGAATAGAAATCAAGGGGTGAATAGAAATCGAGGGGTGAATAGAAAAAATCTGGTATTTTGATAAAGTTGTCTCTACCTTTGTTCATAGTCCGGTCATTGATTGTTTATTTCTACAATTTATTATAAAACGTTTTTTATTTATGTCACACAAACATTTACATCAAGTTAATAAAACATAAAGAAAAAAGCCACTAAACTGAACAAGTCCATTAAACTGATTTAGGCAACAAAGGTGGGATATCAATATTCGATTATTTTCTTCTTCATCATCATCATCATTTCAGCCCGTTGCTGTCCACTGCTGAACATAGGCCTCTCTAATCGAATTCCAGCG